>JAQFVV010000934.1:70000-156909 GCA_028023455.1 Epiperipatus broadwayi | reverse complement strand
TTCATTTCAACAAAAATTTTTTATTAACAATAAATAGTGATTACATACTAATAAAGGATAGATAAATGAATAAATTGTACAATAATATGATTGTATAATGTTCTATTTGTCATCTGGCTAGATTTTGTTATGAGAGTACAATTGTTATACTCTTATGTGGTTAGGTATAGTGATGAGATTCTAAGAACTTGTTTAATGGAATAAGCATTTTTAATATAAACATGCATATTTTCTTTTAGAATTTCCTATTCTATAATGCTGGGTAGGTGGGAGTTGATAATCAGGAAAATGAAAGAGCAGTTAAAGACCAGGTGTCATCAAAGACTTTACTGGAGGCCAGGAGCTGGTCACGTTTCTTGATTTTTTTGAGCGTTTGATAAAACAATGGTATGATTTGTGGCGGGGGTAATTCCATGAGAGTTTTGCATCTCACTATCCATATGGAATAAAGGACAAAGGTAGAAAGCCTTATTATTGAAAAAAATCCATTATGAATGGCATTTTCAAGTGAGAAAATCATATCAGGTCTTATGTTGGAATTAATTATAATTATCTCTTTCAGTGTTTTAAGTCTTGGGCACCGGTGTATAATATGGTCTATGGTTTCATCTTCACGAGCACACAGACCACATATAGGATCAATGCTGTTAAAACCTCTTCGGTGATAAAGGAACCAATTCGTGGGAAGCGCATTAAGATTTATTTTAATGATGAAGTCAAGGAATTTGGGTTCCAGACTCCATCTTTTGAAGTGTGAAATGAGTCTTTGGTTGGTTATTTTTAGGCTGGTTTTAATGGGTTGTTGATTATAGTTGATTATATTGTATGCTTCCCATAAGGTGATTTTTTTGTTAAGGTTAGAGGGCATTATTGGGTTATAAAGTTGTAAGTGGTCTATTAGGGAGGCTATCCATGAACTGGCAGAGGGCGGAGGACGATCTGTCGGTGTAATTTTTTTAATAATGTTGGAGTATCCACATGAGATGATCAGATTATGTAGAGTGTTGTGGGTTTTCTGTAAAATGATTGCTTGTATTGAGTGGAATGACAGTCCATTGAACCTGCGTGGTCGTTGGATGCCTCGCAAGCTAATAGCAACTGTCCTTCCTCTCCAGAGAAGTTTGGTACATAATCGGTTGATTTTATTTTGAAACTGTTTAGACATTTTTACGAATGGAAGATAATATGAGATTTTTGGCATTATGATCATGTTGAGGAGGCCAACCTTTCCATATAATGAAAGGTATACTCTAGAGAGTGACGTGGTGATGGCTTCAGTTGAATGGAGGATTGCATCTTGAATCTCTCTTGCCATTGCAGTTGGTGTTTTGAAGATTGGGAAACCTAGGTATCTTTGGGGTTTTGCAGAAAAGGGAGAGTTAATTTGTTTACCAGACATGATCTTCCAGATGGAAGATTTGTTAAAGTTTATTTGTAGGCCAAGTTTCGCTGTATTTCTGTTTAAGATGTTCATGAGATGGGGAAGGTATTTAATGGTGGGAAGAACAACCATGATGTCATCTATATATGCAAATACATTGAAGTTTTTATTGAGAGAGGGAAGGAAAATTCCTGGGAGGTTTTTTTCTATATCCATCAGAAGAGGGTTGATGTATGCTGTGAAGAAAAGGGCACTGAGTGGAGATCCTTGAGGGATCGACTTGTATGGCTTGAAGCCTGGTGTAATCTTGCCATCAAGAGAGAGAAAAATCTCTCTGTTGTTGAGCAGATTGCTGATCATCTGAACAATCCCGGCTGGAATGTCGCATTCCAACAGAATATCCAGGAGGATATTTATCTGGACTGAATCAAATGCTGCCGCAACATCCAGCTGGACAGCAATAGGTTTTGATTTACGATGTCCTCTGATGTAATTGAATAGTGCAGTTACATTGGACATAGCATGCGAAGTTGATGATCCCTTTTTCCCGTATTGGTTTGACGAGATATGGCTAAGGATTTGAGTTTGGATTTGATCTTTAATGACTGATTCAATTATCTTGATAAGCAATGGGGTCATGGAAATTGGCCGGATATTGTTAATGTCGTTTAGTGGTTTTGCTTTTTTAATAAAAGGCACGAGTGCCACTGGGTAAAGATCTGTTATGTTTCTGTTGCCGGAGGCTAGGTGATCAATCATTTTTTTAATAATTGGCACAGTGAATTGACTGAGGTGTTTGAGAAGGAAATTTGGGATGCCATGAAGGCCAGGATGAACGCCGTCCGGGAGAGATGTTATCTTCTTTTTGATTTGGATTTCTGTGATGCCATGTTCGCCGGGGTCACCAGCATCCAACCAGCTGTTTATAGGAGGAGCACCATCTTTTTGCATTAATTGGCAGAATTGTTTGCTGATGTGCTGCATCATTGGAAAGCCAACGAGATTGGTTCCATTAGAATTAATGGATAAGGGAGTGATTTGTTTTCTATTGTACCCCAGTGCCCATCTAAGGTAGTCTCTCGTCCAGCAGTGTTGTTGTGCTAAGAAACATTTGGCTCTTCTGATGGATATATATTCTGCAAGGGACTTTTGCTTAATTTTGTACAGATTTTTAAGGAAGATGATTTTTTCTGTATTTGTGAAATTTTGCTGTAAAGCTTGAAGTTGTATATTAATGTCTGTTAGATCATTTAGAAGGCCATTAGGTCCTTTGATTTTCCTGGCGTGGTGATTTAATATGGATTGCAGTATTCCGATGAAGGAAAACCAGCCCTCCTCAGCAGGAAGGGAAAGGATGTTTATTTTCTGGAAAAGGATGTATGCCTCAGATACTATCGCTTCGGTCATATTTGATTGGGTGATCATGCGCATGGTTTTACCAGGTCCATCAATAGGTGCAGGGATTGAAATAGGTGTAAGTTGTAAGATTAGAGCCATATGATCAGAGAAAGCAACAGGAGCCAAGGCTGCATCAAGGTTGAAATGGAGGTCTGGGGTGTAGTAAACCAAATCAATCAGGGACTTTTTAGTTTTAGTATAGAAAGAGTAGGCTTCGGGAGGGAAGAAGCCCTCTCCACACATTAATCTGCGATTTATTAGATGCAAAAATCTCTTGTTGAAGTCATTGTATGTGGTGTTAAAGTCTCCCAGAAGAATAGTAGGGGAGGCTCTGTTAGCATTGATGGCATTTAGGATGTGGATTATTTTTAGATATTGAGAGGTGTCTTTGGCTGTATATATATAAGCTATGATGATCGGATAACCCCAATAGTCTATTTCTATGATAATAATATTGGCATCTAGGAATAGAATGCTAAAACTGTTTGGTGGTGTTGACTTGCTGAGAAGAATACCGACTCCACCTGAAGCAGAATGGCCTACAGAAAATCTAGTAAATCCGAGAGTTGAGAGAAGAGATAGTATTTTATGATCGGTCTTATGGTGATATTTAGTTTCACCCATAAGAAGTATATGAGGGGAGCAGAGCGAGAGCCAGTTTTTAATAGCTAGAACTCTATCAATTGAGTTGATGCCGCGAATGTTAATGCCAGCAATTTTGCAGAACATGATAGATTAATCCAAACCGTCCTCAGCAAAGTGTGCCAAGTCAATGTGGGACATCTCCATGTTAATGAGGTCTGATGTTGTTTGGCAATCAGAGTCTTGTGATTGAATTTGTGGATGGATTGGCGATATAGTTGTTGGTTGCGGAAACGCATCCATGAAGTCTTCGGTGTCTGATGAAGTAGTGTAATCTGTCTGAGATTCGTCAGAAGGATCAATGGTATCAATGGTTATAGGATCCATGGTTTTCCTCTTTTTTTTCTATGGATTTGCGAGGCTTTGTGCTTGATATATCTGAAATTTGTTTGTTAGAGGGTGGAGGTGAGTAATGTATCAGATGGGCGCTATCATCATCAGAGCTTGATTTATCTGAACGAATTGATTTTCTTTTAATTTTCTTATTTGTATTTTGGGTATTTGTTGTGTCAGTTTTTTGAGGGTTTTGAAGTTTAACAGTGTTTTTTTCATTTTCCTGTTCTTTTGATAAAAGTGTTTTTTTATTGTTATAGGAATTTGTTTTAAATTTTAGACCTGAGTCATTTTCGGTTTGCTGTAACTGTTGGGAAACATTAACTATGCTGACTTTCGGGTTGAGTGTTTGACAAGTCTTTTCATCTGGATGGTTAATTATTGCAGGAGTTGAAGAATTGAGGACAGTTTGTGGATCACTTTGTTTAGGTTTACTGGACTTAACTGACCCAAATGAGGATGTATCAATGGTTTTAGACTGGGTGGGAGTTGTTATGGATGGATTGTTTTGAAATTTTTTGAGTGTATTTTCTTCATCTCCTATATTTTCCTTGCTCTCATCAGGTGGTTTGGTCATATTGCCTTCTTTTGTATCAAGAGTTTGGCCTAGTATTGTTTCTCGGGGATTAGTATAATATGTATCGTATGTATGATCTTTAGTCTTATCGGTTTGAGTGATTGGTTTAGGCGCGGTATATGTAATTGCTTGGATCTCTGATTCACTACTATTAGTGTAGAGGTTGTCGTTTGATCTTTCTTGAATATTTTCATTTTGAAAGATAGGTTTGGATGTGAAAGGGTTTGTTGGAGGATTTATTTGAATCAGGTTGTCTGGGTTTGTGAGGTTGCTGATTGAATTAGGCCCATGTGGTGATTGTCTATTTAAGGATGTGAGAGCCGTGTTAGTAGGTCTACCAGGACATCTGTGAACTTTATTCTTTTTAATACCACAGTGTGTACATATTCTTGCTGCACAATCTTTAATGAGGTGTGTTCTTTGAAGGCAGAAGAAACATTGTGGATGTACTCCCCTGAAAGTCAAAACCATAGGAGAGCCTCTTGCAGTAATAATAGTGGGTATGTCAGTGGGTATAATGTTTTTCTTCAATGTAAGTGTGAAGATAACAGTATTGGACAGGATTTGATCTTCACAGTGAGGGTTTAATAGGTGTTTAAATTTGCTAACTGAGCCATAATTAATAAGGATGTCTTGTAGTTCTTGTTCTTTCAAGTGGGCAAGGCAGTTTTGGATTCTGCCGGATAGTGTAACAGGACGGTTCATATCTATGGAGCATAGTATAAAATTTCCTAAAGATCTGTATTTATTTTTAAAGTTCATACGGTCCGCCCACGTTTTAAACTCAACGATAACATAGCGGTCATTGGGATGATTAAGAATCATATGAATGCCTCTGCCTAATTGTTTTTGATTGATTAGACTGTATAGCTGTTCTAGAGGGAACTTATATAGAGCACATTGTTGATTTGTTATGGCTAAGATTAACGACTTATCGCTGTAGTAGTTAGCAAACGATTTATATAGGCTATTGGGAATCGTTTTGTTGAACTCATTATTTATTTTTAGGAACATGTCGTCATTAAGATCGTTTATATTAAATGAGACATTTTCCAAAGTGTTTGATTCTTGTTCTATGTCTAGTTCTGAGATATTCAAATATAGTTCATTGAAATTATCGGCCTTAATATTTTCGGAGATGCTCTCAGAATTTTTAGACCTTACGATATTTGCGTACGTAGAGGAATTTTTCAATATTGGTATTGAAGAACTTGGATTAGATTGTAAGTTGGCTGAAGTAGCAATGAATTGTTCTGCGCTATAATCTTTGTTTGTTCTGGAATGTGATTTATCGGTTTTAAAATTTATTTCTTCTTTTTGATTTTTAAATTTACTGTTGACAAACTGTAATGTGACAGCACTGGTTTTGTCGACCTCTGGTGGAAAAGTTTTAACTTTAAAAAATTCGCCGAAATCATCTTGTCGGTAATTTTGTCTATTATTTTCAGATATGGTTTCCAGGGTATTATTGGGCAAAGGAAATTGCTCATTAGAGTCTTCTGAGGGTGCATAAAGTCTTCGGAGAGGTGATGATTGGTTTTTGCTTGTATTTTTAGGCATTTCAATCGTTTCGCTTGATGAGATATTAATGCTATTACTTATATTAGGGGTAAGTTGAATATTTTCTAAACTTTTGTTGATATTTGTGATGCTGTTTTCTTTTGAAATATTGGTTTGTGGGTTTTTATTTGTTGTAGAAGTTATTTTGGATGAATTTAGATTAGATCTAAGGCTATAAAATTTACGACCGATGACTGCATTACTAGATTGAATGCTGAGATCGGGGCTAACCTTAATTTGCGAATTATCGATTATATTATCACTTTCCATAATATATAATGATTAAAACCGACTTACCTTGAATAAGAAACGTAAAGGTAAGGGGACAATCGTCCCTATCTTCCTGAAATTGAATCGCTTAGGGACACTTTTTGTAAGACCAGTTGCAAAGATGGCTGCCAAAAGCGGAAGTGAAAAATTTCAAAAGTTAAATACAAACTAGTAATCAATCCTCTGTTTTTAGACGTACAATTGAAGCAAAACTTATTTACTTTTAAAACTTGTAATTTAAAATTTTTAACAGCGAACATATTTAAAATAATGTCATTTTTCAATAAAATTACTCACTAAATAATATCTGTTCATGATGTTGATCTGCTGTGTGCACTATATATATATTGTAACCAGAAAGAAAGAGAGGAGAGGAGGGGGTGGGAGGAAGGAAAAGAAAGAAAAGGAAAAGAAGAAGAGAACAAAAATGAGAGAGAGAAAAGAGGGGAAAGTAAAGAAAAAAAAAGAAGGAAAAAGAAAAGAAAAATTAATTAGAAATGGAATTAGAAATGGAATTAAAGAGAAAGATGATAATGAAGAGAGAAGAGAGAATAAAAGATGAAAAGAAATGAAGGAAAAGAAATGAAAGAAATAGAAATGGAATTAGAGAGAGAAATGATAATGAAAGAGAGAGAGAAGAAAAGATGAAATGAAATTATTTTAAATGGATAAGATGATAGAAGAAATATGAAAGAGAGATGAGAAATGATATAAAAGAAATGAAATGAGAGACTCTTAATGACTCGGCTCAGTGGGGTTACAATAAATTTAAAAAAAAGAAATGATGACCCAGAGATGTATAATCAGATAGAGATCAAATCCAATACTGATGAACTATAACTACTACAGCATATTAATAATCTACTACTAAACCATACAAAAGATTATTTAAAATCACTAATTAATAGTTACCATATTAGTCCTACCAATAGATCACACACTCTCTGAATAAAAATAATGATACCTTGATTGGAAAGATTATCTTATTAAATTATATTTAATAAAGCAACAAGAGTAAATAACCTCAGGGATTTCTAAAACTCTTGTGTAAAATTAAAATTTAAGTTGCCTAGTAAAGAATTGCTTGATGAATAAAACAAATGAGTGATATCTTGGCTAACCATAGCATAACTATATTATGTTTTTTTTTAAGTGTCATAGCATTGGCCAGGACACGAACCGCAACCTGGGCAACTGCTTGCAAGTGCAAAGCAGTCGCGCTGACCTCTCGACCACCAATGCAAGACGAAACTATATTATGTTCAATCTTAGAATAATAAACAAAACAAAATATTAAGTCATAAATTTAATGAATCAATTTAAATTTAAATTAATAATGGCCTCTTATCCAACACATTACTCGAGCAAAGAAAAGAGCAAGGGTACTTTTTATGCCTTTCCCATACTCATAGACAACCTACTAAAGATCTCAAATGCAGATGGATTATAATTCTTTGGACATACAAGGTTTAAGATAATGATAGATAATGTGCAGTAAATATGAGATAATGTGCAGCTTTTAAAATAATAGTAAATAGAAAAAATATTCTTCTGAAGTATTAATACTCTTAATCTCATATTGCATAATCTTTAGTCTGAGAAGATATATTGATAATTTTTAAGTAAACTTTTAACTAAGCATTTAACTAAGTATCTGATATAATATAATTATCCGTTATTGGGATTCAATCTAAGAATCACTTACTTTAGTATGGCTTTATAATTTTAAAACCAATGTCAAATATATTTAATTAACTTTATAATCTATTTGTAAACTTTTAAATTAACGATTTAATAAACTTTGGGAACTTAAAATTTTGTGAACTTGAAACCTTAAAATTTTGTGAACTTGGAACCCAAGACAATAATATTTTCATATAAAAGTAAAACGAACAAACAAAACTTTTTGAAATAATAATAATTTGGTTTATTAAGAACAATAATAAAGTGTTTACAATTTAAAATGGAATATAAGCATTGCCAATATATCACTAGGACTTAATACACGTATTTTGACTTTTGAAAAAAAACTTTACTTAGTTTACATTAGTATACAACTTCTTTAACTACTGTTTTTGACTATCCCTCTTAAAACTTTTTTTTACCTTGTTTATTCTGATAAACAAATTAATAAAATAATAGTTATACATAATAGCAGGCAAAGGCTATTCAATTTTAATCTCTTTTAACAATTGGAAATTTTTAAAAAAAAAATCATTAAACTTTAATTATAATGTCTGTATCTAATAAGCACACTACTATTTTTTTAAAATTAGAATAATTCATAACATTATGGTGTCCTCTAGTAACCAGAATAACACACATACAACTAGGTTTGTATTTGAAACCCTAAGTTTAACTTTATAATCCTAAACTTAACAAACGCTAAGCTGGAATAAGTATATTAAGCATATTTTTTAGAAAAATATCATCACTACTTACACTGACATAATTAACATTATAGCTAGTGATATATTTAAATCAGACTAAGCTAATCTTAAAATTAAACTAAATTAAGTGTATAGGGCATTCACTCATCAGAGATCAGTTATACTCTTTTAAATAAATTTAGTCCACATAAAATTATTACCCTCAATGTTTTAAAATTAAAGATGTAACAGACTTACAAATCCAGCGCAAAACTCTGGATGGAAATATTAAAACTAATATGTGTGATTGCCACTTATACCATATGCATAGTTTAACATACTTAAAAATAAATAGAACTTATTGTTGGTTAGCTTGTGGATGATCAAACTATCATGTCAACACAATTCAAACATTGATATACCTATAAGCATTTAAAATAGCTATTACTACCTGAAGAAACAAAGTTCCTCAAACACACATATCTTGTCATCACTAATCTAAACAAATGCAACATCACCTACTGTGGTGGAACTAGCATTAAGTCATCATGAATGATAGGCTAAAATATAAAAACATATAGGCTTCTCAGAGCTGGAAAAGAATATGGTGGCTTTCAAAAATACCTAACTTTGAGGCAGAAATCAAGATACCTGGAACTTATCTACAGCACATTTGGGAACAAGAAAGACACACCAGGAAAGCATAATTCTCTCTCATGTGATTTCCAATGCTTATAAATGTGATCATTGTCCTTGAAAAATACAATACAATAACCCTCTTTGGGGACAAGCACTATCAAATCATGGAAATACAATGCAATAAGGATGGAGGACCTTGTCTACTCTGTTAAGCATACTCAAAAATTATCAACTAAGCCTAATTCTATGAGGCTAACAATTACTAACTAATAGCAAGATATATACTTCACCTGAATTAACTAAGTTATTCCTAAGAAGTTTAAAAATACAAAACATATATTCAATGTTCGAATCAACCAAAGCATACTGTATTAAGTGAATACTATGAGAAATACTTTAAAATTAAATGCATATAAAATTCTAGGCAAGGCACAATGCACACATAATAAAGTATTCAATACTAAAATATAATGACTAGTGAACTTTTAAAAGATTGCAAATTAAATATGAGAATATTTATTTCTTGATGCATATAGAAAATATTTGTAGTTATTATTAATATAGCATTCATAAAACAAATGAATGGATACTCTCTGATAAACTTCTTTGGTAGATTTAAAATAAAACTGAGTGAAACATCTCACCTATAATAAGCTAAGACTGTGATATTTACTTCTCTATAAATAAATTATTAAATAGAAATTAACTTGTGAAATGCTTAATAAATAAAACAAAATTTACCTGAGAATGGCAAAATATTTGCTCATTCTAATAAACCCATTAAGTTTTAAAATTATAACCCTAGTTTACCTGTATATTTATGCAAAAAATGTTACATAAAATTTATAGCATAAATATTTTTATGGTTTCATTTTTTTTAAAAAAAAAACACAATAAAACAGACAATATAAAAAATAATAATAATAATACAGTAACTTAAGTTCATATTTCAGCTCCGTAATGTTTTTTCTGTTTAAAAATATGTAGATAATTTATTTAGGTTAATTTATCTATTCGAGTTTGAAGCTTCAGTCAAAATATTTATAAACATGGCAATGATTTCCAAAACAAAAATGTTCAATAGTTCTTTAAATAAATACCTTCACTTTCTTTTTTTGTTTAAAGATAATTTTAAATATTAAAATAATAAAATAGCATAAGCATAAGCCGGCATTGGAAAAATAAAGTCTTCAGCTGAATACATTTTTTATATTTAGAATCCTGGGTTCAAATGCAGAATAATAATAATGTATAGCTTTATTTAACTTTCACTGTTCTCCTTTAGGTAAACACTTTTTTTTAATAGAGATTTTTTTTTAAATATTATTTTTTAATATTTCAAAATGTATTTCTTTTTTAAACAAATTTCCTTTTACTTTTTAAACATAAGAGTAGACTTTGTTTATAATTAAGGACACTCCTTGGTTTATGAACTAAGATCAACCATCACAAAGTTACTTATACATAATGGCAAATATAACAATATATTATATATTTGATAGACACGAGTTCATTATTAATATTTGTAGAGTCTTTTAAAGTTTTACTTCCAAATAACTTCTTTTTCATACTACTGGGCATAAATGAGAATTATTATTTTAAAATACATATTTTCCTCATAAAAATTATTCTGTTAAGAGCATATTTACATGTATATATCAGTATTGATAATGAAGTATTAAATTTAAAGTCAATTCTAATTTACAAAGACGCTGACACATTTTCATTATATTTTAAAATTTTGAATGTCTTTTAATTTCTTCCTCACGTATATTTTTAATTTAATTGGATATATACTGAGTATCCTACAGCTTACAATAGTTCAATGAAATAAAATGTTTAGCCATATAAATAATTAATAATTTACACTTTAATTTTACTTTCAAATAAAGAAAAACAAACAGATTAAAAGCACATGAGATAAGAGATGCTAAATTTCCTTCAAACATTTTTTATTATAATTTCATGTTTCAATTGGCATTTGAATGTCAGAAAATGATTACCTTTTAAACTTTAGCCTTCCATAACTTGCAGGATGATTTTAAATAATTGTTTTAAAAAACATACTTTTATTTTTTTAAAATAAAATATGAAGTTTTAAAGAAAATTACAACTTTTTATTAAAGAAATTTTAAGATCCAGCCACAGGTAGAAATAAAATAAATAAGTAAATAAGCCCCTGAATGAATCCCCAATTCCTTTTTATATCTAATAATCTTTAATATTCCCACTTTAGATCAATTGACTTGAAAACCAATGAAATTATTTTTAAACTTTAATATTCTTGACAGACCAGCTGTGAAATCGATTTTACTGACATAATTGATCTTATTATACCAAACCATGTGACTCCACAGCTGCAAAGTCAAAAATTCATTGTCAACAAATATTATCTAATATTCTTAGACAATATTTTATAAACACAATAGTAATAAATTCAAAGATCAGCCTTTCAAGCTAATTGTGAATGCGCCTACTGAGAGTGTTAAATAATAAATGAATACTTCACTCTACATCGTAGATAGTAATTTAAAGTGAGAATTCTACTCTCATGCTTTACTCAACAGTACTTCAGATTTGCTCATATAAAAGAATTTGAGTTGTAGGAATAAGAGGATTCCTTTTATTCCTGCATAAATACTATATCTTGTATTGTAGAGTGAAGTATTCATTTATTATTTAACACTCACAGTAGACGCATGCACAATTAGCTTGAAAGGCTGATTTTTGAATGTATACAATTGTATGCATAGCGTTATATAAAAATAAATGCTTATTTACTAATAGTAATAAATATAAAATTTAAAGTTATTCCTCTCTATTAAACTTTTAAATTTTTAATTTTAATATTTTTTATTCATTCATTTGCTTTATTTTTTTATTGATTTTAAATCAATATTGGAATTAAACAATTTTTTATTCTTATGTTTATGTGTCTTTTTTGCATGCACAGATATATTCTCACATACAAGTGTCCTATAGATGAACACACACTAATTTTTTAAATGTTATTTTTAAAACTACAAAAATAAAAATATTAATGAATATTTAATTCAAAATAACTTTATAAGTGAAATGCTAAACTAACTTACATCTTATAAATATTATTATACTGTTTTAATAAAAACTTACAGATTTTTTTTTTAATTTATTATTATTCATTCCAATTTATTTATAATATCTAATTATTATAATTTAGACATTAAAATGAATTATACAATAGTTACTTTAAAATACATTTAATATTATTTATCAATTCACAACTATTTCTGATATTTCCTTTAATTCAAATTATTATCTAACATCTCTTATCAAACTAACTCACATATACTATTGAAATATTTAGACATAATTCCATAATATACAATTATTATAATACAACATAAGATTATCCTATTTTACTCCTTAACTAAGTTAATTTATTTTTTTATCATTATTATTTTTTTTAAAAATCAGAAAATTTCAAACAAAAGGTTAAGCTAAGATAACCTTGGGCACCTATTGAAACTAAGTGAAACTTCAGTTAGGTAATATATATATATATATATATAGCATAGTAACTTTGTGCTTCTCTACCTATAGCTAAAACCGCATATATATAAAATCATAGCAATGTGACTTTTCAGCAAGATGATGCACCCTCTTTGTAATCTGGTCCATTCTAAAACAGTAGACTGGCTTATTGATATTTTTGAGAAAAGCATAAATTGGGAATCTATTGAAATTCAGTCTCTATAATTTGGTAGACTTCAAGCATGCTGTCTAATACACAATAATATGGGCTATGAAACACAAATAACCTGACCTTTGTTTCTATGTGAATTCAAAATAACCAAAACAGCAGTTATACTTCTTGTCTTCAGTTATAATTTCATAATAATAAACCTGTAAAACTGTTATAAGAGTGTCATGAACAAATCCACCTTTTTATATTGTAAATTTAAAAAACACTGAAATTAAAAGTAAATTTTCTTTATCTTGATTAAAAAAGTTAAATGACTTTTTTGTAGTTCATCTTAATTAAATATCAAATTTTTATCTAAAAGTGTTTCTTAATCCTTTCAACATACCTTTGTAGAATTTTCATCAAAATATGTTATACAAGCTTTAATTAAAAAAAAAATCTTAATCTAATTAAAATAGATCGTGCAATTTTAAAATTACCAGTATATCTACTGTAACATACAAACATGCTTGTTTTAATTATCAAAATTGGGGTAAAACAATAAATAGCCCCTTTTAAATGTTTAATTTATAATATTTTTTTTAAATTCAAAATTATTATTTAACTCTTATCTGTTATTCCAATGTAATATAAAAAATATCCACAAAAAATTATTTTGTGTTTATTTTGACTGTTCTTTTTAACTTCATATGTGTTTATTTCCACTTTTCCTTTTAACTTTATATATATATATATATTGATTTGTATATTACATATATTGTGAAACGAATACAGATATCAAACTTTATTTATTATATATATATTGTACCGGTCAGTTTCGTCTGTTCATTCAACACGAGCTAGCATCTAGGCAAAAGCACCTCGAGTCCAACCATGTGCGAGATACCTAGGTCAGGCACACTCATGAACTCTGCCCTATTTACCCATTTCCCAGCTCTGGCAACTTATGAGCAACGCTGCTGATGATACACGAACCAATCCCATCTTTCCCAGCCGGCACTCACAAAGCGGAAACATAAAAAGACTCTAACTGGAAGTGACTTATTTATAGATATATTATTATGATTAGCGGAATTTTATCATCTAGTACCTTAAACCTTGCTATATAACATAACACATTATTATTATTCAATAAATGAAACAATGACTCTGATATTTTAAATGTATGAAAGATTTATTAAATTAGCTTAATATAAATATAACAGAGTAATGGCGTTATCTGTCAACTATAAATTTCACGCTTTCTTTCCATTAAACCCTCTCACAGTAATACAAATCAAGCGTACTTATTTAAGTTACGCTGCAATGATAAATAACTAATAGTTTTGTTTATTGCGGCGATTTATCTGTCAATAGTTAATACGAGAAATAAACATGATTTTTGATAGCATAAGAATAGGGCTGTTTCCAGTTATTAAGTATGACATTTAGTAAAAGATAGCACTTTACGATTATTGATTTTATGGTAATGACATTTGACAAGTAACTCAATATCTGCATTTGCGAAACAAATACGTGTGTGGGACATGAGAATGGTGTCGCAAAATGGCGCACCTTTGAATATTAATAGAAAATATACAATTTGTGACTAACCATTTAGCAAAATCATAACAGTATGATTTAAGAGCATAGATAGGGTTTAACTAGAAGGAAAATGGAGGAGCGGTGCGTATATTACGGCGATTTGTTGAAATCCATTTTAGGATCGAAGAACGTGCTTCAAATTATGTGAACGAAGAAAGATGACTGACTTAACTGCAAACTTTAGGCAGAGTCGAGTCATAAGATGAAGAATGCACTTTATGAAGTTGCCATGGGCCAGAATGTTTCTTCCGGAGCAGTCCCCATGCAATCATATATCTAGTGCCGAAGAAATCAAAAGGGATTACCGACCCTGTTCTTGGACGTGGAGAGTAAGATCTGGGGTTCGGGTCTTACCGAGACCCCATGGAATGAAGCACAAAAAGATAGATATGAGAATCTATAGAAGGCCCGTATACACGCAACGCTTAAATTGATATAATATACAAGTTTTAATACTAAGAAATGGAAATTTATTACCTATCTGTATTAATAACTCTTCGTACTGGTATGATTTAAATTACTCAAATGGCCATGCAATAATTGAAATTAACGCTGATATTATAGATTAAAGAATGATAGAATCCCCTCCCTGTTAATTACTTTTAAATGACAGATATCTATAACTTCCCACAACGTATAAATGGTAGAAATACTTGTTTTTTTGAAGCGCTTTTGAAAATACATTATTTTATATATATATAAGACGAAGACGGGGGATAAATATTTAAAGGAAATATTAACTAATTCATATCAATACGTCAAAGATTTGATACATTTGCACTATTCTTACTCAATAATAATAAAAAAAACATTTCTAAGAAAGAAAAATTTGTCTTCTGTTTTTAAGTAATAGAATACGAGAAGAATTATTTGACTCTCTTTTATTTTCTCTCCCAAACTGGCAAGCATTTATTGCTATATAATAACAAACTTATTTTATTAAAACAAATCATTTTCCCCCCCAACGAAAGCTTGCGAATTTGGGATAGCCATTGACATATTATTCAACATATAAAGTAATCATGGAAATTAAGAAAATATTGCCGCATAGAAACGAAATTAAGAAATAATAATTATTTAAATAGGGTTTAATGGTTGGAAAGATTAATGGAGAGTTATATAAAGAGATTGAAATATATTTAAATCATAAGGTAAAAGTTTACAAAGTATTTACAAGAATTACTTATTAAACACTATATTTAGAGAAGAGGGGAATTACTTGATATGAAATTTGGCAGCAACTCGAAATGATTACCTTGGTATAATCTCGGGCGGTTTCTTTGGTGGTGTTTGAATTTCCTTCGGTGACTAGATCTAGTTTAAAAGGCATGACTGTTCAGGCAGGTATTAAGTTCATTGTTCATAAATCAGGTACATCTTTATCGGGCTCCTTGAGTATGGGTCTCAGGAGAGACCGTCTCCGAACGGAGAAGAAGGGTGGAAGTTCCTTAGCCTCGGTACATTGAAGTTTTTACAGGTCAAAAACTAACGTGGATTTTATCTGCCACTCCTTTCCTTCACTTTCTAATCACTTTTTTTTCGGTCAAAAATAGCTCGTTTTATATCTATGCCAAGGTATTCAAAGAATGTCTTTTTTTATCTCTTCCAGCTAATGAAAATCTCCACTTTTAACTTAACAAAAATTTTGTGTATTGTTTGGAAGACGCAATTAGATAAGGTGCATCGAAATAGATTTGACAAAACATGTTTATGACAAAAAGTAACTCAATTATTTTAACTTCTACTTTTAACTTTAGGGAAATGTTTAATTAAAACATTTTTTTAAATCAAGATTAAGTTTCCCTCCTTTAATTATTTGAACAATCACTAATTGCGACTTCCCTCTTGGAATTAAAAAAAAAGAAGTAGACTTTGATAAAACAAAATAATTTAAAACACAAAATCTGATAGATCGAATTTCCCGAAATATTTTGAATTAGTATTTTTTTCTAGCAATTATTCTTCCATGACCTATTGCCTATACGTACTCACTACGCACATATTCTAATTAAACGTAATATATTTTTATTTACATGTTTAAGTTCAGATACTTACATAAATATCGACGTTATTGATTATTTTAAATATAAAAAAAAAACTGTTAGTGAGTAAGAATATATACGCACGAGTAGGGTTCGAACTAGGTTTGGCAATGGAAGATTTGAGGTGGCTGTGAAGCGCAATCTGAGTCTCAGATTCCGCTTCAATATATATATATACCAATTCTACTATTTTGTTGTATGCCATGAGACATATAACCATCTCAATATAAATCAAGAAGGAGGACAGAATTTCAAAAAAAAATTAAAAATATTATATTTTTTTCAAACTCTAATATTATACTTAGAAAGTTGTTTTTAAAATATGATTTGAAGAAGCATTGGCCTACACGATATTATACCTTAAGTTATTAAAAACATTTTTTTGTGTGATTTCATCTGTCATATGCAAAGATTTAATGATTTGTTTTTTCAAGTATATATGATTTTTCTTAGAAAAATATTAAAATTTTAAAGTTAATTTTGATTTCAATTTTGTTTTTTCATTAAAATTCCATGTTCTAATTAATTTTTATTTAAATAACTAAATAAAAGTCTTGTCATTCAGTTTAATGTATAAGAAAATAAACTGTAAAAATAAAGTCTTTAAAATGTTTATTTTGGGAATAAAAGTTGCCCATGAGCTTAACTAAAGACCAAATTCTTTGTACATTGAAATATTTGCACTCATTAAAATATATAAGTGTACTTTATTATTTCTGAGACTACTAATGAATCAATTTATCAACTATTAAAAAGTAATGAAAGTACAATCATACATAAGTTTGAATTCAGAAGTCTGATTAATAATAACAATATAAATAAACAATAATAACACATTCCACGGTGCATGTTACACAATACCAATGTAATACTTCATTATTCCATATTTTAAGAAATAGCTGGTAGTTTAAATATCCAATGGACTTTTTCAAAACTTCTTCAAATATTTAGAAATAAAAAAGTTTGATTAATAATAAATAAATCTGTTCCTGATTGGGGTAGGTCTTATCTTAAGAATTTTTGGATTTTATAGATGCATTAATTATAGCTGTTTACTTTGTAATTGAATTTAAAGCTTTTTATAGTTATTATTGTTCATATGATAATTTTTACAATATTAAATATTATGTATGTATTATATAGTATAATAAAATTAATACTTGTAACTTTGATTATTCAATAAGTTATAACAAATTTATTAAAAAGAAGAATCTAATATAAATCAAAAAAATGAAATAATAAATTAAAGTATTTTTTGTCATTTAAATATATTTCTAAATAATTAAACCAAATATTTTTCTACAAATTTTCAGGGACTATGATCAATTGTAAAATATTCAATATACAAGGTAACAAAAAGTTAAAAATTCAAATTATATACATGTTATATATACATAAGTTGAATTGTATTTCTCATAAAGTTTTAGTTTAGCAAAGAATGGAAATTAAGATATTATATCTATGTAAATAGAGATAACCTTTAATCTTTTGATGTTTCCAGGAAACTATCAATTACTACTAATTGACAATGCATTGAGGCTAAATAAGTTTTTTCCATTAACCTATAATAGTTCTTTTGTTGGGGTTTATTGAAGTAAAAGAAGGTCCTCTTTCATTTCAAATCCAAGTTTTTATGAGGACTTAACTCCAGAAAGCTATTTCATAGGCAAGAGAATGTAGAAGAATAGCATCTTTCGTGGTATCCTATGAATAATAATTAGTCTTCTCTAGAGATTTCTATATGTTGAAATATATTTTAGATATGTTATTTTTATCATTATCATTTTACTTTGAACAAGTATATAAAAATGAATAGATATAGTTGATTTTTAGTAAAGATTAAAGTGTATATCTAAATTTTAAAAAATGTAAAAATTTTATCTATTTAAAAAAAAATAAAGTTTTTTTAATCGGCACTTATATGTAGAAATTCATTAAAATGAGATAACAAATGAAAGAAATTAAAGATATGGATGGGTGTTATTTAAACATATGATATTAATATTTTACATAAACTTATAATTAAGTCAATTATTTTATATAGCGCGATGTTTATTTTATAAACTATAATTTTAAACAGCATTAAACTGTTGCACATGCACTTTAGATTTTTAAATATAAAATGAATGAATACTTACACTTCAACAACCACATGATAAAGGCTTTGGAAAAGATAGAATCGCTTTATCATGTGGTTGTTGAAGTGTTAGTATTCATTCATTTTATATTTAAAAATCTAAAGCGCATGTGCAACAGTTTAATGCTGTTTAAAATTATAGTTTATAAACTTATAATTGTTAAATTTCTTTGCTCTCTATATTATAACATTACTTCTAATGTTTATTGCATTTATTGGTAAATAATAAATTATTTAATTGTACATAATTATATAATCAAAACAGCAAATATCATTATTTTATAGATAGTTTTAATTTTATATAGGTTCAATTTTATCTTCATGTTATGTTACTTTTTCTTTATAGATAGGATTTATATAAATTTATACTGAAATGTCAGCTATTTAGTTGTATTTTTACTACACAGAAGCTCTGGAAATAATACTATGAATTCATTAGTTATCCATGAGAATATTAGAATTAACATTATGTATTTATATAAATCATTAAATTGTTCACTAAAGATGTTCTATGGGTAACATTTTAAAATTATAATAGCAGTACAAATAAATGGACATAAGATGTAATTTATACAGAATTGCTTAGAATTAATTAGATTAAAATCAATTTCAACTGAAAATAAAACTATGAACATCAATATTAGAAGACTTTAAATTCATTTATAAAAAATACTATTTTAAAAAAAAAAGAAAATTACAGTGACAACTTTTATAAATCATAAATAAAGAGATAATATGCTAATACTGACATACACTGTTTCTGGAAAATCATGTGGACATCTGTTTTTTTATTTGCATAAGTTCAGTTCAAAATCAATTATGATCTAAGAAATCGAAAGTACTTCTGTATAAATTATATATTATTATTTATATTGGTATTATAATTTAAAAATATTATATATACATATATAAAATAACTAGAAGATAAATATGACTTAATAGTTTATTCATTATTTTTACAGTTAATAATATATAAAGTTTTTTATTTGGTATATAATATATATTACTTTCTCTTTATGCAGAAGTACTTATTATTTATCAGAATACTTCTTTTATATTTTTATAATCTGTCAAAACCTTAAAATAGTATCAATTTACTTTAATTATTCCTAGCAAGAATCTGTTAAATAGCTTATATTTATCATGCAGTATAAATAAAAACATAAGTTTCTTCTGATGTTTCTTCTCCTATCGTTGCAATCTAAAAAAAGAAAATACGTCATTTAGATTCTAAATCTATTTTAGTTGAAACAGTTTCATTTTTTTTAATTTTAATGTTCTTTTTTCTTTGTTTACTATTCATTGTGTGCATATTTTTTCTGATATTACTTTAGTTTGAGCATCTTCATGTTTTTTTTTTTTACAATTTAAACTTTTTTTTAACGTTTATTGTGTGTTTAGTTTTCCTCCTAACATTATTTAAGTTTGGACATCTTTATTTATTTTTATTTTACTATTCACTTCATTCCGTCTTAATTTAATATTTGCTGGGTCTTTTTTTTTCTGGCAGTATTTTAGCTTGGACATTTTCACTCTTTTTATAATTTTAACATTTTTTTTTTTTTCTTAACAATTTATTGCGGGCTCTTTTTCTGATACTCAGCTTATTGCTTTTCCGACATGTCTAAGTAAAACTAATTTTCAAAAGAATATTAATAACTAAACGCATAATAAGACAAATGTAATGAAAATATAGATAATTCATTGATAATTCTTTAAAATCACAGTGTAATAACTAAAAGCATCTCTAAACAAAATTGATATATATTTTTTCCAAATTAATAATCACAAAAATATTTTTCTGAAAAACGTTTTAAAAAAATTATTTTAATTCCTTAATTGGTCATTTTCAGTTTTAATGTTTTCAAAGTGAAATTATATTTACCATCATTATCATTTTCAACCATTATCGATCCACTGCATTATGCAGGTCTCTCCAAGTTCAATCCATCTTCTCCGATCTCTAGTCTCTCTTTTCCACATCATCCCAGAACATTTTCTTATTTCATCCATTCATCTCACATGCATTCTTTTTCTAGAACTTTTACAATCTCTTGGATTTATATATATTTCTCATACTTCTAAATATATAGATTGATCTTAAACTATTAATTAAAATTAGCCAGTTAAAAAAGAACATGTTGGATAATAAATTTTTAATTGAAAAGAAAAGCCTAAACACTATTAAAAAATACATGAAAACTGTTCAACTCATTATTGTGTGTCTGGTCACTTTTGTACTTAAACAGTCTTCCTCATATTTCAATTCACTTTGTATAAACAACACATCATAACGGCACTTCGCTTATATTGCGCTCATTTTTCTTGTTCACTCTCAGATTTTTGTTATTTGTGCTAGTATCCTCCTAACGTCGATATGTCGTAAGTTTTTAAATATACACATTTGTTAAAAGTAAAATAGTTGCAATTAACTACAAATTAGCCGATCTATTAAGAAGCACCTATTATTATATATTTATCATATTTATTTTTTTGTCACACGGTTTATGATTAAATATTTTTAAAATCCTGTTTCTCATTTTTATGTATGTGATAGAAAATAAAATTTTTAATAGACAAATAAGTAATAAAAACCAAACGTTCAGAAAATGATAAAGATCGTAGCAAGGAAGAAGATGACGAAGGTCAAAAAAATAAGACTGATGCTTATAATAGGATGGTAACAACATCGTCAAATTTTAGTCTGAATATGCGGGTCGCAAGTGTAAAAAAATTGTGCACCATTGTTCTAAAGAATATATATATATACTCTTTCTTTTGCTAAGTTGCATAATCTTTTATTTTTTATATATATTTGCGTGAAATAATAATAAACTATGTATATGTTTTTATACTAACACTACCAACTTTTAATAAATGTTGTTTTATATTTCAACGAATATCTGACTAGTAGTCATGGCAACTAATCTAAACTACTTATCTGTTTCGAGACTAAGTGATTACTTATCAACTACCGTTATAACTATTTAGATTATATCAACTTACGACTAAAATTTAATGATTAAATATATGCATTCAGACAAAAAAATCTAATTTATTTTTCAATAAAATCTTTTTAACGCAGTAAGTAAAATTAATTTAAATTGAAAAGCAATTTTTTCAAATAAGATTATATTAAATAAATGATTTTTAAAATCCATTTATAACTAAACAGATCTTTTGTT
Organism: Epiperipatus broadwayi; assembly: GCA_028023455.1. Classification (NCBI taxonomy): domain Eukaryota; kingdom Metazoa; phylum Onychophora; class Udeonychophora; order Euonychophora; family Peripatidae; genus Epiperipatus; species Epiperipatus broadwayi. The sequence goes on along the minus strand of JAQFVV010000934.1, from coordinate 135,107 downwards.
TCTTTCTAATATTTCGTTAAAGGTAAATAAAATAGACAGACTGAAAAACGTCACATTAAACCAATTATCCGATTGTAAAATTCTTACAACTAAATTGATTTGGTTGTTTTTATATCATTTGCTTAATAATTTAAGGGAGGAAAGATAATATACATACTAAACACAAACCGATTAAACGTTTTTATATATAAAATATAAGCATTGAAAATTCTGTTTTATCAATTTAATTTTTTTAAGTATTAAATTATTATTAAAAATATTTTTGTTGTTTTTATCTTAAAGAGAGAAAATATATAGTAAGCTCAAACCGACTAAAGCTTTTTACAATCAAAATAGATTAGTAATAAAAAGAGCAAAATTTTAAAGATTAGATTAGTTTCTTCTATATTATTTGATCATTTTCTACCTGCTTTATATTTCGTGTAAGTTAAACTATTTTTCCTCCCCTAAAACATTTTTTCTCTATACATATGTTATATAAGAATATGATCATTAAAAACTCTAGACTTATGTTTGAAAACTGAAATTAATCTTAAGCAAAATATAGATGGAGTTCTTTCCCAGGTAAAAATCTCATTGTAAAATCAGTTAATCCAAAAGACAGAATCGTGGTCCCTTCAAGGGATAATAAGCATTATTGATGAAATCATATAAAGATGGTTTTATTCATCAAAAGAATAAAAGACCTCTTTATTTAGCATCCCGTAATTTGGTGATCTAATTGATTTGCATGATAATGATTAAGTCTTATAATTAAATGTTTCTTAACACCTAAAATAATTCTCAATATGTCCTGATATGTAATTTGGCAGCTCAAAGCGAGCATGATGTTAAATCATATATTAGACATTCCTTCCTATTTCCACATAAATTGACACTGCCAAAATAGTGTTGTGATGGATTGCAATTATCTTTCTAATCCTTCTCACACTCTTAATTCTATTACAATATATATATATTAAAACAATTAATGGATGTACGTTCATATGTTTTTAAAGTACAATAAGTGAGTATATCTTTAATGTGCTAGTATCTATGTTGATAATGAGAGCTAAGCACAATAACAGTAAATAAATAATATACATACTCTATTATTCAGGGTTGAATTTATGACCATTACCAAAATCTGGATGCTATTTGATGAATATTGCCAGGAAATGTTCCAGGAATATGTCCATTTCCCTACTAATATAATTTATAACAATTTTCTTCATAATATTTTTTAATCTTAATAATAATCCTCAATATACATTAGTCATTAATCTGACCAATACATTCCCCTTGATTTATAATACTTAGCAATGAAGGATCACATGAGATATTCTGAGATGAAATGGACTGTGAATATGCTATTCCAATCTGACAATTTTTCATATATAAAAATTTGAACTCTCACAATAATTAAATGAATGAAAATAAAGAATAATTTATTTAGAGATTAGTAATAACATAATTTTCAGTGTATACAATTCCATATTCCTATTCTCAAGAAAACATTATACTGTCAGATTGAATATTACTTGTCAGAATATGTTTCACCCAGAAGTAATTCACATGATTCTTCATTTGGCTAAGTATTATAAATTAAGAATAATGTATGGAGGATTAGCATAAAAAGTACAGTAACAGGGTCTATCCATGGAACATTTCCTGGTCATCACATAGCACTCAGATTTTAAGGAATATCATAAACTCAACCCTAATGAATGAAGTAAGTATATAACTTATTTAATATATTATTCTCATCTCACATCATCAGTATAAATACTAGCACATTAATGATATAGTTACATATTTTATATCATAGACATATATATCCACTAACTATTACCATATATATATATATATGGTAATAAAAACAATAATGAATTATGTTTTAAAAATGGAAATAAATTATATCCATGTAAACAGAGATAACTTCTGTCTTATAATGTTACCAAAAAGCTATCAATTACTACTGATTGACAATCTACCCAAGACTAAACAAGTTTTATTCATTAACTCAGTAGTGCACAAACCATACCCCCTCAGAGGTCAAGAGAAAATTTTTGGGGTCATAAAATTTAAAGAAATTTATTTGGCAGTAAAAAATATAAAGCTTTTCTTTAACAAGAATCAGATATCAGTAAAATAACAAAGTGAAATTATATTACCAAAATTTACATTCATTTCTGAAAATTAAATTATATTTTTTTATGAAAAGAATTATCTGTATTAAAATATATACTATCTATCCATGGGTTACAACAAAATTTTACACAAATAGTAGGTCACAAATAAAAATAGTTTAGACACCATTGCATTAATCTATAATAGCTCTTTTGTTAGTGCTATTATAGAGTAATGGAGAAAAAACTTTTAGCTCATAGAGATTGTTAATTAGTGATAATTTCCTAGCAACATCAACGGCAAAAGTTATCTTTATTTACATGAATATGATCTCCTTATTTTTATTCTTTATTATAATAACAATTCACACAAACTATTTAACTCAACATATATATAGAAAGGTAAAGGAATTAGGAATATAATTGCTAGCCAGTGAACAACTTCACTTTGGCTTAGCCATTTAATATGTGGCAATAGCAAAGAGTATGCAATATATGATTTCATATCATGCCCACTTTAAAATATTGAATTATGAATCAGAATTTATTAAGAATTGTTTGAGGTGTTCACAAATATTTATCAAACCTAATGATCATTTTGCATTCTAATTAGGTCACCAAATTATGTGATCATAAATCAAATCAACTTTATATTAATGTAGATAGCAGAAGGGAATTTATTGTTGCATTTATATATATAAATAAAAACAAGCTTTAAATAATTTAATGCAGAAGATCTCTCCAACATTTACTCATATGGGAACAGTATAAAGGAAGTTTTTACTCTCCATGCTAGCAAAAAATGAAATTATTTTTATACATAAAATAAAATGTGTTGAAAACAAATAATGGATGGAATATTGTTAAGAATATTTAATAGAGTTGTTGCGTCTTATTTGTTTTGACAAAAATAAAAAAATAATATTTGATTTCTATAAAATAAAAATAATAATGAAAGATTGTCTTCTCGACTCTAGAAAATTATTTCTAAAAAAAATAGAGTTACAAAAGTTCAGAAAAAAAATTGTAACTTCAAACAAAAACTTATTTTGTTAGATTGGAATTGCATAAAAAAATAGTTGAAAAGACAATAAATTTAAATATCTTTAGTTTAAACTTAATTAAAATATAAAAGAATATTTTGAACATATGGAATGTTAAAAAATAAAATAAAATAAAAAATGAGATAGAGCAATGAAGTTGAAATAATATTTTTTTTACAAATGTAGAAAAAGAGATCTCTTTTTGTATAAATAAAATTTACATAATTAATTGTATATAAGAAGGCAATAGATTAAAAAAGCACAATTTAATTCTAATAATTAGAATTACTAATTTTTACTTATGAATCTGAAGATTAGGACACTTAACAAAGAGCACTACAAAGGCTTTAGACCATTTAACAAAGTAAGAAAACATATGTTAGCAGTAACAAGAAGAGATGAAAATAAAATACATGGGTGAGACAACAAACAGGAGTTACTAACATCATTGAAAGAATTAATAGACTGAAGTGAAGTTGGATTAGACATATTTCTAGAAGAGATGATAATAGATAACTGGTTGAAGTTGAATCCCAAGAGATTGTAAAAGACTTAGAAAGAAATCAATATAATATGAAAGAATAAAATAAGGAAGAGTACTGGGGTCAGTTGGAAAAAAGAGGCTAGAGATTAGAGAAGATGGATTGAACTTGGAGAGATCTTCATTTTATGGTGGATTGTTAGTTGTTCAAAATGATGATGATAATAAATACTTAGAATGATTTGAAAATGAAGACAGCTTACATGGCAGAATAGAGATGTCAGCCTTTTGACAAAGAGTCAAAATGTTGCTATATTTTTTCAAGACAGTCAATGTCAAGTAGTAATTATAATTGCAAGCGATATTATTAAATAAAATTTTTACATTAAACCAATATGTTTCTAATTGCTACCACAAATAATTTTTATCCGCTATAAAATGCAACTATTTCTTTAGGCTAACTGAAAGCATATGTATACTTTATTTCATAAAATCTGCTCATTCTTAACTTAATTTATTACAAATTGTATAAAGGTCAAATTATAATATTATATACATACATGAATTATTACATAGAAAATCAGTCATGTAGTACGTTATGTAACTATTTAAAATTCTTGCAAAGTGAAAGAAACAGAAATTAATTATTACAAAGCTCATTAAAAAATAAAAAATTTAAATATAACATTAATTTAGAATGTTTATTTTTTATCAAACTTTTAAGATGACAGTTTTAAATATTAGAAATAATTAACATGGCTTCTGAGTTGTGATTTCGAATTGATAATTATATAAGACGTTAAAATAATAATCACAATTATGAATCACTATAACTAACTTTTATAAAGCATGCATATATATTAAGTTTACTGCTTTTAGATAGAATGGAGATGCATGATTATAATAAACACAAACTCGTAAAATATGATTAAATATTTAGTAATTAAAACAAATATACAAATGCGTATTTACAATATATTCAACTGATATACATTCACCTACCATTGGATCGGTATAACATTTAATTGCCATGCAATTATTAACATAAGGAACTTCAGTTGTCCTTCTTTCTTTCACCAGTATGAGGACAGTTTGCCTTATGACAAGTATGGTGACTTCCACCTGTTCTGTAATAGCTACTCTCATGTCTGAATAAGGTTCTAGCAGCTTTCAGTAATAACATGAACTTCCTTGAATGCTATAGGTTCTAACAGCTTCCAGAACCATATAGTGGATAATGTACATATTGCTGATCAGGTCCAAGAGTAAATTCTCTCATCTTACCTCCAAATGATCTGATTGTGTATAACCAAATCCCTTTATATAATGAAAACAATTGGATTTACTGAGCATTATCACTTATGGCCTATTTCTGCCATTGGATGTGTTATCTATTCATATATCTATTGTTCTGTGCCAATGAATGCTCAATACAATAGAGATAAAATGGGATCTGGACTAGTCCAGTAGTTGAGGGTAAGTTGAGATGTCACACTTTGCATATCAGAAGAAACTAGATTGTAATTGTAATAGTTATCATATCCATGTAAGAGTTCAGTCTATTTATTTTAATTTATGCAATAATTAACAATAATAAAAAATTATTTACATAAAGTTGTGTTTAAATTCATATTGTTTATTGTATATTTTCAAGTGGTTTATAATCTGATTGAAATATTAAAACAGCATATGAAAAAACACTTACATTTTGTTTTTTATTTGCAATCTATAAGTAAATAATACAAAATATAATTATATAACAACTAACCAATACATAAAAGCTCTTTTCAGTAAGTATTTTATCCTCATTGTAAGTATAATATATTCAAACTCTTAATTTACATTATATATATAAAAATCTATCATTTTTATATATACAGAATGAATCAGAATCAATAATAACAATAAAATTATGATAAAGCAATAAAAAATACTTACCAACATAACAAAAATAAACTGAAACATCTCATGATCACTATTTCCTATGATTACACAATTTGTTAAAATAATAGCAAACTCTCCAGACAGTAGTGCCACCTAGTGCAAGTCTTAGTAATCAATGGATGCTAGAAAGGTATACCTAGTGCCTACTCATCCAAAATCCTCAGACTAGTTTCTAGTTTGTGGTTTTTCATTCATGAGGAGCTGAGATGCATTGAGTGGCCCTACTGTATGAAGAGTATGCCACTGTTGTAAAAATAAAATGTATAAATTATATAATATATAACAATTATTACAATAAGTGAAAATTATACACTATATAAAGATATATATATATTTCCATATTTTTCTAAATGACCAATTATTAATTAAATTTATTCATATAATTATCTTTATCATAATTAGTTTTATATACTTCTTTTTTACAAATTTCTTTAATATAGTTTAAAAACTTAATATTTTTGTACCAACTTTTTTATATTCCTATGTTAAATAGTGAATATATAAGGCTGATTTATCAAATTTTTTAATAATTCTTTCTTAAAGTGTTATGATAATCTATGCATCAAATAAATCATTATCATCATCTTTTCTTAAATTGCACTAGTACAGACATCTATTGAGAATTTTTTTAAAAAAATAGCAAATCTTGTTTATTTGAATATTTATTTTTTAATTAAAAAAATCTAATGAGATCTGTGAAATCAAATAAATGGCAAGATCAAAGTATTTTAGTCCTGCCTTCACATGTTTGATGCATTTAGTCTTTTGTAATCTGTTTCAAAACTTTGTGAGATTACTTCAAGAAAATTTTTGAAATAACTAAAAACTTAGATTTTTATGCAAAGTTTATTAAGTTTTGTGATTATTTTAACACAATAATTGTGTAATATTATTAAAAATCTAAAGTATATATGATTAAATTTTTATTTTATATGTAAATGTTTTATTTTTAAAAATAGAAATTAATAAATTTTAATGTGATGAAAACAAAGGAAATTACATCCATTAGCTATCAACACATCTTGTAAAACTATTGCCAAACATCAATAGCAATTCTGTGTTAGGATATCTTCATTTAAAAATTATAAAGCCCATTTTAAAAATAAATTTCTATAAAAAAGATTTTGTTCATTTCTTAAAGGCCATTTATCCTGCAGACTACTGAATGATGTTTTATTTTTATTTGTAAACTCATATTTATATCAAAATAAGCCAATTTATTGAAATTCTAATATATAATAATGTTTTAATTCTAAAATCAAAAGTTGACAAATTACAAAAAGTGTCCACCAGGGAGAGCAATAGACCTGTTGCAATATAGAAGTTTTAATTGCATTGTTAAGTTCTTTTGCTTTTTCATCTAAACATTTCCCTGTATGGCTATAGTAAATCATATTACAATTTCCACTAGCTAATTATTAGTTTAAGGGTCTAAAACACTTACTCTATGCAATTCATGGTTATAACAACTTTTGTATAATTTACTTGATACAGTACATTTTATTTTTTCAATTTCAGTGCTTTATTTTATTATGTATAGATAGTGAGTGAAAAATTTTAAAAAATGTAATATTAATAAATTATATTAGACAGTGATAATTGCAAAATTCACTTTAATAATGTTACTTAATTGAACTTGAACATTTTCCATATGTCATAGCATTGGCCAGAGGTGAACCCACAACTGTCTGCAATCAACTACTTGCTTAAAAGGCGGCTGTGATGACCTCTCAGCTAACAACACTTGAGATTAAACTTGAACATTAATTAGAAAATGCTATAATTTAGCAAACTTTTCCTATTCTTATTATTTGTATAGCATTAGGATAAACTTTTAAGAATCAATAAATGCCAGCAGGTAGTGCTTAATAAATACTTATCCAATCTATACAAATACAATCAGACCAGTTTGTAGTGTATAGTTTTCATCTATAAAAACTTTCTGGATTTTTTTTATCCATGCATTTGAACCTTTTTGGATCTAATGCATTTTTTTCTCTAGAAGCCATTTTTTTTTACTTTTGGTTATATTATTCAGCTTCCAAAGAATAAATGTATCTAAGGTTAGAAAAAAAAGTAAATCATAATACTATATCAAAACTAAAACAATTCAAAACTATATAACTATGCAAACAAGTAAACTTTTCTTGAAAAAAATTAAGATTTTCAATGAGATGGTTGCTAGGAGGTAGATGCATTAAATTCAAAAAGATCCAAATGCATGTTTGAAAAAATTCAAAAAGCTTCTCATTGATGAAATCCTTATGTTAAAAATTAATCTAATAATATTTGGATAGGACTAATTTATTACATAAGCATTTATTAAGCATTACCATTTGGCTTCTATTTATTATTAAAATTTACACCAGATTGCAAAAAAGCATGAAAATAAATTAATTGGTTAATGAATAACAATGTTAAGCTAAGGTCATGTGAAGTCGTATTGGTCATATGAAAAAGATATGATGCTATAAAAACAATCCAGATATTCCTGGAATACATTGCTATGTTACAGTGTGAATCAAATAAATTAGCTTTATCATAGTTGATAAGTGTTCTCAAGCTAAATAGATAGCATATAGACATATGGCTTAATTGTTTATAACATTGTAGTTATGGACAAAATTTAAGATTTATTTAAAGCAAATTGGAAATATTTCCAGTTTATAACAAATATTTTCTATATATTAATAAACGTAAATGTTTTATAAGAGCAGTTATTTTTACTCTACCCTAGAGGCACCTAGTGCAAGATGTGAATAAAGTATACCTGATGATATAGGGCTATAAAATTTCTATCTTCAGAATGATTTTTGCCTTCATTGGTGATGAGGATTTTATATCATTATACTATCTGGTGATGATTGATTACTGAATCTTACAATCGATGGCTCTAGAAAATGATCACTGCTGTTAAAAAACATATGAATAAGAATATAAAAGATCATATAATCCCTGTAGTTTTTATTAGACATTCATTAAACTACATATTATTCATTTTTATCCACTTTTAACCCCTTGTGGAGGGGTATAATCATTAATGTATGACCAAAGACATGTGAAAAAGATATATGACCCCCAAGATGCACATTTCATCCTGAATCAGTACTCATTAGTTGACCCAGATCAAAATTTCTTACACATATCTTTATTATAGTTCAGTCATATATATAGTCAATTACTATAGTTTCATTGATAAGTGTCAAACTTACTGCACTTCCAACTTTGACACAAATCATTTAATGGAATTATATGAATAATTTTTATTTGTCATTCATTAGACTAGAGATTATTCACTTAATGAATAATATTTATGTAAAGTAATTTTCACTCTCATGCAAGATAGGAACTTATTTCTGCTTTAGAGTCATTAAAATTGAACTTACAATTATCCTTGCTTTATATAATGTGTTTAATATTATACTATTTGTTTAATCAAAATGTACATTATTATCAAGTAGGAACTTTCATTTTAAAAATAAAATGTATCACATTATTAGTTATAAAAAAAAAATCAGTTCACATTTTAATATTGTATGATGGAAGGAGTGCTTTAGGCTCTAAATATAGCTGAAAAGCTAATAGATTGATGAAACAAAATGTGTTTCATAAATGATATCATAAAAGAATTGATATCATAATCATTGATAATATTTCGAGATATATTTGAAGATTAGCATAACAAGAAATGTTATGTATAAATGTAATTTAATGTTTATCACATAATCACAATTTCCTATGTGTACCCATGCTATTTATGCAATAGTAAACTCCCCACAGAGTAAAGCCACTCAGTGCAAAACTTAGTAATCAATGGATGCAAAAAGGTTTATGCATAAAATTCTGATCTAGTGTCTATTCATTCAATATCTTCAGACTAGTTTCTAATTTGTGACTTTCATCAGTAAGAAGCCTTAGATCTGAGAGCACTGTACCTAGGTCTTAGGATCTAATAAATAGACACAATCTAGAAACTAGTCTGGGGATATTGAATGAATAATTACTAGATAGGGATTTTATGCACAAACCTTTTTGCATCCATTGATTACTGAGGCTTCCATTAGGTGACACTACTGTATGGAGAGTTTGCTATTGTATTAATATTCAATACTGAATATTGATATTTTTTTAAAAAAAAAACATTTTCTTTATTTATTTCAATGTTTTTGTTTGTTGTTGTTTATGTATTTGTATCTATTTGAATGCTTGTATAAGGATAAAGTTTGGTAGATTTTTGTAGTATAAATATTTGTCAAGAATGTTTTTAAATTATGCTTTCAGAATCTGTTTTACATTTTATTTTGAAATTTACATTTTAAGTATGATTTTTAAACTAATTTCTTTTTTTTTTTTTTTAAAGATTTTGTGTTCAATTTTTAAAAGTAGTTTATGCTAATGGATTGCGTTAATTACGATGTGTTATAAAATACCTGTATGTGAATATTTTAGTTTTAACTAAATATTATTTGACTGAGAACGGTACTTGGGAATAAATTATTTTTTATATTTTATCGTTATATGTTGATGCTTATCTTTTTGACCAGAAAATAAATATAATGTATATACATGAAGCTATATATTAACATTATAAATTGTACTTGTATTAAATCAAATATTAACATTAAAACTATAACTTCATTTTTAATTTTGTTATAATAATTATTTCAAGAACATGTTCTAAATTTGCTATTTATATATTTATTTATCATTTAGAACAATCGGAGAATGAAAGTCTCATGAAATTCCTTCTATCCAAAACTTTTTTTTTCACAGAGCACCATCTCTCATGCCATCTCTTTCTATGACTTTTAAAATATCTTGGTATAGAGTTTAAACTTCAACTGTTTATCCATTACCATCATTTTTAGCAACAACTCCATCCCAGATTTATTTTGCCTTTTAATTTTTACATTGATGTCAGTCACAATGGTTTGTTCTCTAATCCAAGTGTTTTATTTTTGATCCTTTCTTGTTACTCCTGATATATATATATATATCTCCATGAATGGTTTGAAGTCTCTATATTTTTATATATATATGTTACTCCTGATATATATATATATATCTCCATGAATGGTTTGAAGTCTCTATATTTTTCTTCTGAAATAGTAACTCAACAATAGGTGTCACCTAGTGCAAGCCATAGCAATCAATGGATTCTGGAAAGTGTGTGCATCAAAATCTCTATCTAGTACATACTCATACACTATTCCCAGATTAGTTCCAAATACAATTTTCATCAGAGAGTAGCCTTGAATCTGAATAAACTGCACATAGATCTTAATATCCACTGTTCCTGCCTGATAAAATCCATAAGCTAAAACTAGTCTGGGGATACTATGACTAGATACTAGGTAGCGATTTTGATGCATAAACTTTCCAGAATCCATTGACTGATGTGGCTTGCACTAGGTGGCACTATTGTATAATGAGAATTGCTACTGTTTTAAAAGATTGTATAAATATAAAAAATAAAACTATTAAAATATTACATGATCATCATTTCCTATGCTTATAGAAACTGTTGAAACAATAACAAACTCTACATATAGTAATGCCACTCCATGCAAGCTTTAGTAATCAGTTGATAGAAGGTTTGAGCATAAAATTGCTATCTAGTCCTATTCATCCAATATCTACAGACTAGTCTAGCTTGTTGTTTTCACCAATAAGTAGCACTGAATCCTAAAGCTCTGCACCTATATCTTGGGATATAATGCAACCCCCAAGAAGGGTCCTTTCATCTACTTAGTTAACTATAAAGCTATGATTCCTAGATGAACACACACTAATGTTTTCAATTCAAGCTAATTTGCTTGTGTGGTCATACAGAGGCTCTTCAGTGATGAAAGTGGCAAGCTGAAACAAATTGAGGGATATTAAATGAATAGGCACTAGATAGGGATTTATACACAAACCTTCTTGCATCCATTGATTTCTAGAGCTTGCACTAGGTGGTGCTACTGTATGGAGAGTTAGCTACTGCTTTAACAGCTTGTATAAGCATCGGAAATGGTGATCATGTAATGTTTTAGTGGTTTTATAACAATCCTACCCGTAGGATAATGGTGGTAGTTTGCAAAAAACCAAAGACATCAAAATTTATAGGTACTAAACTGGGTTTAAATCTGTATGATTATACAAAAAAAATTTTTTGGATTAAAAGCATTATTGTGTTTTCAAATTAAGGGCAATGATACCAAATAAATTCATGACCAGAGGTGTAGCCATTGTGTTGCAATGGACATGGATGTACTTTCCATGCTATGATTTTCTTTTGCTCTATGGATAGGGACTATAAGATGGTGAGGACCTCTCTCCCCCCATATGAAGCATTTCTTTTTCAATGTTTTATATATATAATTCCTTCACCAGACAGACACACATTCCTGTACTGGACAAGGATCATTTCTTTTAAATAAAATCATACTGAGGATGTGCATTTCTGTCAGCATGGTTTTATGTTAATGTTTTCATTTTTGCATTGGTTACATCTGTATTTCAGGAAGCTAGCGTTGGTTTGGCTGTGAACTTCTAGCCTGAGGTTAAATGTTTTAAATTGTATAAAAATTTCCTCCATGTGTGCAAATTACAAAAAAAATTCAGAATTTAAATCTAAGATAATGTTGATAATTAAATCCTCAAATTTGTTTTTATATATATGCGTAATAAATGTTTGTGTTATTAATACTGGCAGTGTCTTATTATTTTATCTTTATCAATAATACTTTTAAAAATATATATAATTGAATATAAGTAAAATAAGTTATATTAAATCTCAGCTAATCCTTGAGCTAGCACCAAGGGCTAACGATCTACAAGAGTTGGATCTTACCAATACGTATCTGCCTACTATATAAATTTTCCAGGTTCAAATAGCCTGATGGCGCCCTCTATGGCAGATAAAGAAAGAGTCCATTTATCCAGACTGTTATAATATATATGTATGCATATATGAATGTTAAATTTTCTACTAAAAGTTTTTTATATACCTAAACGCTAAGATATAATCAATGATATCTAATAGTCATTATTGATAGAAACATGTCATTCTTCACCATTCAGTTACCAAGAATTTAGAGTTATGTTCTATTTCTAAATATTTAATTTACTTTTTGTTAATTAATGTAATTCTTATAAACTCGTTGTAATCAAGTATTACGAAAAGATCAAAGTTGAAATTCAGGATTTTTATAATGCAGTAAACATGCTTTCGGCAGACCATTGCCAAAATCATAGTGATGTATTAATTTAGCATTTAAAAATTATATATATATATGATTCTGGCAGTCAAGTTTAATGCATTATAAAAGTTTTGAATTTTAACTTTTACCTTTTCGTAATACTCAATTGCAATGAGTTCACAAGAACTATATCCTAAATAAATTTCAATAAGATATTGCGATAGAACTCCATTCTAAAAAATCAAACATCATTAAAGATGCAATTGCATAAAAATTGATCAATAATTGATCAATTAATAGTGAATTGTCCAATATAAAATTGACAGTCTTAGTTAAACAACAGAGCAAAGAATTTTGCTACAATTTTGTATATATATTTTATAATTTTTAAAATCACATAAAAACGAGCAATAAAATGTTTTCTCTATTTTGTTTTTCTTTTTTTCAAAAAATTTATCCGCTAAGAATATTGGGAAAAGGTATTGATCTCGAAAACTTTTCCAAAACCTAATTATCTGCAACATGGAAACACTATTGAAGTAATACTGTTTCAGAAAGGTTTTCGTATATATGAAACGCAAAACAAACTCAAATCGAATATTGCAACTTTTCTTTTTAATGTTCACGTCTCCAACTTATATAGTAATAGTTAAATATAAAGAATTTTTGAAAAAATCAATATGTTTGTACGTATAAATATATATTTACCATAGAAAGATATATATATACCTTTTATCACTCAGTGGACGACTTGTGTTACCAAGTCGAAACGTCAGTATATCAATATTTAAAATATTTTAACACGGATGAACCCGCAAAATATGTCATATATATATATTAAAAAATAATTCAATAAAAAATTATTTAATAAGACAACTTTTTAAAAAAATATTATGTTTTAATTTAAAATTTGATCATTTTTTGATATATATTGTCTATACTAAACTTAATGTAATTATAAGGGACTTGAACTCAGAGTTTAACGTTCCCCCTAACTATCCATTCCATCTTATATAACCGATAGACTTGACTACATACATGTGAAAAAGGTAAATGATCTCCAATATATGTATTTTGTGCTAAACCATTACACATCAGTTGGTCCAGAACACCACTTTCCACACATAAATACAATCAATGCTCAGTGTATAATAAGATAGTAAATCTTCAAACTAAATTTAATGGTCAAACTTCAATCTTCACCACCATCCAACTCAAATCCCTCATCATTGAATTAAGTTTAATATAGACAATATACATATATTACATATTCAACCTGTATTCTTCCCATCCTCTTCTGTATGTTTAAATGGATATATTAAGATCTTATATGTGACGGGCTAGAATGACAAAGTTAACATAGGCATGACAATAATATCGGCATCGACAAGAGCTTTGAGCATTACATCTTCGAATTTTCAAGGGCATGGATGGCTGAAGAGTTAAAATGTGGAGAAGGTTAAAGCTTGTCCATTAAAGTTTGAAGATTTGCTTTTGTAATATAAACTGAGCACTGATTGTATATATGTGTAAGAGACGGTGATCTGGACCAACTGATGAGTGCAGATTCAAGACAAAATGCTATATTGGAGATAATTTATCTTTTTCACATTGGTCATGTGTATTGGTTGTATAAGATGGAGCTTGCAAGGCTGAGTTCAAGTCCCTTATATATGTGGAGAAGAGGACATAATTAAAAACTGTTAAATACTCTTTAAGATTAGGCAGTATCAAAACTTCAAATGTCAATGTCTAAAGATTATTCAAAAAGCAACAATCATTAAAGTGAAGATTACAGATTGTTCTCTTCAAGTCATCAAAATAAAGATACATCACAGCTTTATTACCTATGACAACTTTCTTGCCATTATCATATTACAATATTGTTTTTATTTTATGATCACTATATGGATATTTATTGACCAATATATATTACTTGAAATCTACTCTTATAGGTAAGGACAACTATACAACCATATATAGATCAATAATAGATAGTTACTTATGTTAGCTACAAGCCAAACATCTTGAAAATGCTAAGTTTGAATGGAAATATTTTTGATCCCAACCAAATTTAAATCTCAATATATAAGAATGAAAGCATATATACTAATTACTACCCCTAAATTTATTTCATATGCAAATGACTCAATCTATTATATGATCCAATTTAATATTCCAAATCATTCAAACTTACAAACAAAAGATCTTAATCTAAACTATTATGTAGATTTGGAATTATTAATTAAACCTTAAAACCTCACATGATCACTATCTTCCATGCTTGCTCATAACTGTTGTTAAAATAGGCAAAACTCTCTCCATGCAGTAGTGACACTCTAAGCAAGACAGAGTAATCAATGGTTGCCAGAAGGCTTGGGCATAAAATCCCTATCTAGTGCCTACTCATCCAAGATCCCTAAACTAGTTTCTGGCTTATGGCCTTCATCAGTGACGAGCCTTGGATCTAAGAGCACTGATGAAGGTCATAAGTCAGAAACTAGTTTGAGGATATTGGATGAGTAGGCACTAGATAGGGATTTTATGCACAAGACTTCTGGCATCAATTGATTACTCTGTCTTGCTTAGAGTGGCATTACTGTGTGGAGAGAGTTTTGTCTATTTTAATTAGTGATTAAGAGAATTGTATACTCAAAACCAAATATTTATTTTCCCTTAATTTATTCATATTTCATCATACAACAGTGGCATTCATCTTTTTTTACAGATTATTATAATCCTCATTAACATTTTCATTTATTATTTATCCACTGTATGATGGTCTCTACAAGAACAGTTCATCTTCTCCACTCTTTAATCTCTCTTCTTCATATCATTCCAGCACCATTTCTTATTTCATCCAACCATCTCACACATGGTCTCTTTCTAGATCCTTTGCAATTTCTTAAAATACAGTTTAAAATTTCAAAAGTCAATCTTAATCATCTCCTCTAGCAATATGTCCAACCCATTTTCACTTGTCTTTTAATTTTTTCAATGATGTCAGTAACATTTTGTTCTCTCACTCATGTATTTCATTTTTCATATCTTCTCATTACTCCTAACATACATGTCTCCTTACTTTGACGAGTGATCTGAGATTTTTGCTTTCCATTTTTGTTACTTCATTCACTGGTATTATACTAATTTATAATACCTATAAATTACTATAATACCAGTGAATAATGTAATCAAAAATGGAAAATTTTTAAACTATATAGGAAGGAAGCAATTTATATTAAAAATAAATATATCATTATTAATAATTTATTTAATTTTAATTCCTTTATTTATTTGTTTAATGGGGTACACCTATTACTAATAGGGTCCATAGGTGGGAGATAGTGAAATGTTTTTTTTTAATATGAGAAGGTTTGGCCAGGAATACCTACTGCTGCTTTGTGGGTTAAGATGATAGTATTTCTTATATTAACAATCTTTTCCTTAATTTTTTAATTATTTAAGTTAATGTAAAAATAATGATAATAAATCTTTTGCACTAATAATAAACTGTATATATCAACAGTGACAAAGGATTGAGTCTGTGCAAACACAACTTTTCTTAACTAAATGCAATTGACAAGAACAAGTTTAGTGAACTATGATTTTTTAATTGTGATATTTCCCTCAGGCAATTGGGACTGGATTTAAGATAAAAGTTTCAACTTGACACAAATTGTATATTTAATTAGTCCTATTTAGACATCTACCTTCAGATAAATCTAGAAATAATGATTAATATGGTCTACTTCACATACTTTGAAAATGTCGCTATGCTTAAAAATTTACTTATTAGAGCACGAGAGATAAATAATATTCTTGGTAATATTGGCAAAGTTAGAAAACATGTTAGTAATAAAGATTAATATTCTAATCAATATCATTTGCTACTAAAAAACTATCAAAATACAAGAATGACACAATTATTTTTAGTAAAAATCATCTTCCAGAAAAATATTTATTAGAGCAAATAGATAAAGTACAAAGTTCTTTAGAATGGTAAATTAACGTATGAAAGAAAGCAACATGGTATTGGATTTTCTGCAAAGTCTAATTTGCCATCTTTTATGCTTAGACTTTTTTAATATAATAATAAAAAACTAATAGCAATGAAATATGGTTTGTAAAGAAATATCTGCCAGCATTAGATGTTTAGATTCAGAAAGAGAAAACTTGACTTCATTTATAAATAGCATTAATACATTAACATCATTAAAAGATTGATTTTATTTATCTGAAGATTTTGGAAAAAAGTTGTACTGTTCCATTATATTGTTGTTTTGGACTCAAATTGTCTGTTGTTATAGAAATTTTATATAAGACATTGATAAATTGGCCAACTACTTTGTGCAAGCAGAAAAATTGGCATAAAAGAACATGGACCTATCCATGTTTAATGCAAGAGACATATATAAGCACATATTATTGTAAAGATCATAGATTTGTACATCTTAAGATTAAAATAATAGTTGTATTTAAAAAAGATGTTATTTTAATCATATTCACAAAAAAATAATAATAATGTTCATTATTTAGTCAAATTTACTAAAGATGTTTATTTCAACAATCAATTAAACATTATCTTCAGGACTATCATATTACTAAACTTCTCTTGAGGAGTATGTTATAGATACAAGTAAATTTATTCTTGGTTTCATTTAAAAAAGTAATGATTGCTTTTTTTAAAAAAATGATCCTATTAATAATGATTCCAACAAAAGGAAATAAAAGGCAATTGCTGCTTTAAAAATAATAAATTTAATGAAGAACTTTATAACCAATGTAGAGATACAAAGAAAAATTTTAACAAAATTATTAGTGGATTAAAACTGCAAAGGAAAGGCAAATCCTATTAAATCCACAAGTGACACTCTTCCCTGTGAACTGAATTCATACAAGTGTTGTACCAATTGAATTTTCAGGTTAATAATAAGTTCAAACCCTAATTTAAATATGGTCAATAATTGTTAATTTATTTCAAGAATAAGCTTTAATCATAGGTAGACTACCTAGAGTTTTAAAACAATTAGTGATAGGAGATAGTGTTTGTCAATTCTAGCACATGTGTTGAAAAATAGTTTCATAATATTACAGATATATAAATCACTCTATTATTAATTATTACATATAGAAAATAAATTCATCTAACTTATCCTATAAAAGTGAGACTGTTCTTTTATTGGTTCTAATATAAGAGCATTAAAATTTTTTTATTTAAAGATGCCTTTGTAAAATATTAAAAATACAATGGCAAAAACATAAGAGCAATCAATATATTCTTCAGATTTACTACTGTAAAATATCATTTTCCTGGGATGATAAATGTTAAATGAATGAATGATATAAAACTTTTTAAATATACATTTTATGGTGAACATAAGCAGGGTGTTCATAGAAGAGGAAGACCCCATTTACATTGCAAAGAGTATTTCAAGGTCAGACTAAAGAAGTATAATATTGGGTGATTTTTGGAAAAATGTGATTGAAGATGGAATACAAAGATGAGTTGCAATTAGAAAGAGTTGAAGTATTTTTTTTACAAAAGAAGATGAGGATACCAGCTACTAGTTTATAAGATAACAGCTGAAAATAACTTTTTCTCCTATTTTTAAGAACTTACTAAAATATTCCTCACTTTTCAGTTATAAATATTTTATATTTTTTTACTTTGTTAAAACAAAATATTTTATTCATTATTTATTAAATAAAATAATAGTTAACAGATTAGAGTTATTTATTTCTAGATTTCTTCAATATTAAAAGTTACAGTTTTATTTTTTTTTAAAAATAAATGTAAAAAATACAGAGATGTTAAGCGCGTATATTATAAAAATAAATCAAAAAATAAAGTCATTTAATAACATATTGCACTGTAATCTCATTAAATAATCATCAATTTTCTGTCTTTTTAAAAGTAAAATAAATTGAAAAAAACAAAAAACAAACTACAATGATTTCATAAAAGTAAGACAATGTCTAAAATTCAAGTCGTCTTAATTGAAGTGTAGAAGATTTGCAAACGTCTGTATTATAACAAAACATAAAGGAGATGAGAAAACATTACCAAAAATTCCCAAATAATCACAAATAAAACAGAGAAAGAAAGAAAATGAGCGTTCTTAAAAAAAATAAGAGCATAACTAGCAGCACTGAACAAGACTATAAATAATTATAATAATAATTTTAAGTTACAAGCTGGTCTGGCCATAGTATGACATTGAGTCTACAAGCCAATTAACTAGCAAAAGATTTCTTGCTTAACCTTCTTAAAAATATAAAAGAAAAAGACAAGAGAACATGTCTATCCTGGTTGGCTGACGAAACCTGGGGTCAAGCGAATTTATAACATTGATTGACATTAGTGGGGAAAAACAATTGCCAACAAATTATCTTAAGTTCATCACTGATAGCCACTAGACCCTCCAATGCCAACAAAAAAAGGCCAGAATGTATAGACAGTAAAAAAAAAACACAGCTATTGTCTAGAAGTATGATTGTAATGTGAAACCAGAACAATCACAAGCCAACAAAATAATAAAAACTTTGAAATTGTTGTTATCCACAAACGAGAACACAAATGATAACCTTTAATTATTGTAAATAACTTTCATTGTAAACAACTAATTGTGAATAAAGTTTGTTTGAAATGAAGCCAATTAATTATAAGCTCAATTTTCTTTTTTAAAAAATAAAATGTGGTGAATGAGCTTTAAACGTGACTCCTTTGCACCAATCAGAAAACTATCTGGATATACTCACAAAAACATAACTCCCACATATATGTAAATAAATCATTATTGTTTGGAATATATTGGAAAGCAATGACCCTAAAGACTATGATTGTAAACAAGAGAAAATACCAACATATATTATTTTTAACTGATTTTAGCATTAAATAATTTCACTGGAATAACTTAATGCCATGATATACAAATTTATTAATTAGAAACAATATCAATAGAATCAATTTAAAGATATGTTGACGCATGCTATAAACTTAAATACGTCATTCTGGTTTTCATTAAAAATAATTCAAATAAATGCTATAGCAGTGTAATTTAGAGATATTCCAATATCTTTATATGATATACACATATATAAGCACATAGATATGTATGTGTGATAATATAAAATTAATCTATTTTTATTGTCTATAAAGTAATAATAAAATCAAACATACATAATGATTGATTTTACGTATATGGGTACACATATAAAAATGTGTGCACACACTGGCATTTTATATCCTAATGATAATTCATTTGTCAATAATGAATTTATTAAACCCGTATGTTCATATTATTATATTCTCATAAGATTTAATTAATTCAATATTGAAATACCTGTAATGAAATATCACACACGTAAACAATCGAAACCTCATTAATTAAAAGAAAAAAGATTTGATATTAAATGTCAATATTTAAAAATCTTCTTCTTTTTTTTTTTTTTTTTTTGAGAAAAAAAAACATTTTCATTTGAAAAAAGACTTTGTAATGCAAAGAATATATAATAATAATAAATTAATACACTGTATAGGCTTACACACCTGCACATATATGTAATATAAGGGATTCGAACGCAAACTTTCACACGACCCTCAACACTCCATGCCAACTCATATTGCTGACCCACCTGATCATACACATGTTGAAAAGATAAATAATCACTTTAAATGTATTTCATGCTAAACCAGCAATCATCAGTTGGTCCAGATTACTATCTCCACACATATACACAATCAGTGCTCAGCTTTATATTAAGATAGCCAAACTTCATACTTTAATGGGCAGGCTTCAAACTACTCCAACATACAACTCTTCAGCCATCCATTTCATTGAAAATCTGATGATTGAACGTTCAAAGCCCTCGTCAGTGCCAAGGTTATCATCCTACCCATGTTGACCATTTAGTTATTCTGACCCCTCATATACTGGAGAATAATCCATTTACATACATATGTGAGGGATGGGCAGAACATTAATGCACTATGTTTTAATATGTAAATTAATACACTGTACAGGCTTACATATACCTGCACCTATATAATGTAACATATAAGGATTCGAACTCAGACTTTCATACAATCCTTAACTCTCCATGCCATCTCATATTGCTGACCCATCTGATCATATACATGTTGAAAAGATAAATAATCACCAATATATGTATTTTATGATAAACCAGAAATCATCAGTTGGTCTAGATTACCATCTCCACACATATATACAATCAACAGATGATTGTTGGTTTAGCATGAAATATATATATATATATATTGGTAATTATTTATATTTTCATGGTTTAGCATGAAATATATATATATATATATTGGTAATTATTTATCTTTTCAACATGTGTATGATCAGGTGGGTCAGCAATATGAGATGTCAAGGAGTGTTGAGGGTTGTGTAAAAGTCTGAGTTTGAATCCTTATATATTACATTATATATGTGCAGGTGTGTGTCAGCCTGCACAGTGTATTAATTTACATATAAAACATACTGGAGGGGGGGTTTGAATCCTTATATATTACATTATATATGTGCAGGTGTGTGTCAGCCTGCACAGTGTATTAATTTACATATAAAACATACTGCAGTAAAGGTCTGCCCATCCCTCACATATGTATGTAAATGGATTATTCTCCAGTACATGAGGGGTGAGAATGACGAAATGGTCAACATGGGTAGGATGACAACCTTGGCACTAATGATGGCTTTGAACATTTCATCATCAGATTTTCAATGAAATGGATGACTGAAGAGCTGTAAGCTGGAGTAGTTTGAAGCCTGTCTATTAAAGTATGAAGTTTGGTTATCTTAATATAAAGCTAAGCACTGATTGTATATATGTGTGGAGATAGTACTCTGGACTGCTGCTTTAGCATAAAATACGTGTGGTGATTATTTATCTTTTCAACATGTGTATGATCAGGTGGGTCAACAATATGAGATGACATGGAGTGTTGAAGGTCATGTGAAAGTCTGAGTTTGAATCCCTTATATATTACATTATATATGTGCAGGTGTGTATAAGTCTGTGTAGCGTATTAATTTACATATTAAAACATAGTGTGTTAAAGGTCTGCCCATCCCTCACATATGTATGTAAATCGATTATTCTCCAGTACATGAGGGGTCAGAATGAGGAAATGGTCAACATGGGTAGGATGACAACCTTGGCACTAATGAGGGCTTTGAATATTTCATCATCAGATTTTCAATGAAATGGATGACTGAAGAGTTAGAGCTTGTAGTAGTTTGAAGTCTGTCCATTAAAATATGAAGATTGGCTATCTTAATATAAAGTGGAGCACTGATTGTATATATGTGTGGAGATAGTAATCTGGATCAACTGATGATTGCTGGTTTAGCATGAAATACATATATTGGTGATTATTTATCTTTTCAACATGTGTACGATCAGGTGAGTCAGCAATATGAGATGGCATGGAGTGTTGAGAATCATGTGAAAGTCTGAGTTTGAATCCCTTATATATTACATTATATATGTGCAAGTGTGTGTAAGTCTGTACAGTGTATTAATTTACATATTAAAACAGTGTGTTAAAGATCTGCCTATTCCTCATATATGTATGTAAATGGATTATTCTTCAGTACATGAGGGGTCAGAATGACTAAATGGTCAACATGAGTAGGATGACAACCTTGGCACTAATGAGGGCTTTGAATGTTCCATCATCAGATTTTCAATGAAATGGATGGTAGAAGAGTTGTAGATTGGAGTAGTTTAAAGCCTGTCCATTAAAGTATGAAGTTTGGCTATCTTAATATAAAGCTGAGCACTGATTGTGTATATATATATATATATATATATATATACATATATATATATATATATATATATATATATAGAGAGAGAGAGAGAGAGAGAGATTGTAATCTGAACCAACTGATGATTGTTGCTTTAGCATGAAATACATTTATTGGTGATTATTTATCTTTTCAACATGTGCATGATCAGGTGGGTCAGCAATACTAGATAGCATGGAGTGTTGTGGGTCATGTGAAAGTCTGAGTTTGAATTCCTAATAATAATAATAATAATAATAATAATAATAATAATAATAATAGAAACATTAACAAATATATTTCTTTATGACATTTTGATACGCCTAATGTGTAAGTACTCAAATAACACAAATGCATGCATATTTTAATATTTAGGAAATATATGCTATGAATTTTAGATATTATCTTCTTATTATTAGTACATTATTTTTAATTGTAAGTAAAAAAAAATTAAAACATCAAAAGTCTTTGACCTTTGTTTCTTTTATCTTTCTAATTCCAAAATAAAATTCTTTATATTTGTTAACTAAAAAAAAGATAAACTAGTCATTTACTCTTATTTTTTTCCATACTTTCTTTTTAGATGAATAATTTATTCAAAAGTTATTTCCCTTTAAAACTAAATCTCCTGCATGCATTATATATATATAACTGAAGTAACTTCATTAGTGCTTCTTTGCATATAGATAAAACAGCTTATGTATAAAATACAGCATGATAGTCTCTCAGTAGGATGGCCTATTCTATTCATGTCTTGATAAAACAGTAGATCAGTTTATTGACATTTTCAGATTAACATCTATTAAGTAAACATTGGCAGTCAGTCAGCTACATTAAGTCTCTATAGTGTGATGGACTTCAGGTTAGAAAGCAGTATATATGCATATGGGCTATGAACCACAAAAAAGCTATCTCTTGCTTACATGTAAATCAAATTATCATTGTGAAACAAGCAGCAGCTAGTTTTCATTCTATATCTGCCTTTATAACAATAATCTTGTTTCCCTTTTTTAAAAATCCACTTTCGATAGTGTATGGTAGAATTTGAAAACATAATAAGTTTTTTGTTATCTTGATCAAAAATTGACAAAAAATTAATAACTTTTCTAATTCACATTAATCAAAACCAATTTTTATGTAAAAAATTTCTTAATTTTCAAATAAAGTCAGTTTATAAAATTTCAAAATATATAATAATTTTCATTTATCAAAAGTACTTTTAATTAAGAAAACAACTTCTCACTTAAATTCAATTAAAATAAGAGCATTTTATAATTATTATCTATTATAAAATGAAAACAAGCTTGTCTTAAATTTTTTTATTTTTATCAAAATAAGAATTAAATAAAACATTAAATAGATCTTTTTTTAATGTTTTATTTTAAATATGATAATTTTAAATATCAAAATTATTATTTAAGCATCAATCTGTTATTTCTGTGTATATGTATTGTAAATAAATATCTACAATAAATTTTGTTTGTGTTCATTTTTACTTTTCCTATCAACTTTATACATATGTGCCCACAGGGTACTATGTTTTTGTATGTGATGAGTCATTACCTTCTCACTATTTAGATACAGTTTAGTAGTTCTTTGAAGAGCTAATTAATTACTGATGCATTTTGAATTGGTTTTTATCTTAAAAATGTACCAAATTATTTGCATTTTTTTGTGCTTAGAAAAGCAATGAATTCTAGTTTAAAGTTGAAGAAGGTATAAATTAACAAAACATATTTTTCAATATATAGTTTTATATGTTATTATGAATAGAGTTGAGGAAAATGCAATATAATGTGTAAGAACAAAATTTTTATAACATTTAAAAAAGTTATTTTTTGTAAAAAAAAAAAAAAAGTTTTGATATCAGAAAATAATTATTTATTTTGACTGATACACTTTTTTAGTGTTATAGTTGATTGTACTTCAAAACAAAATGGCACATCAGAACTCAAGAGATCTCTCTGAGAACAATTTAAAATAACAACTGTCATGTTTTTATTATAATCTTTTTCGTGAGTAAAATTAACTTTATATTGTGAAATTTTGCCCAATTGTTCTTTGATGTTTTTGAGGTAACTTTTTTTTCTCAACTATATATTATTTATTTATTATGACTGTAACATCATAATAATAGAAGCTAATAACCCAAGAATATTATAATAGCCATATTGAAAAACTTTCCATATTCACTTTATAAAATAACATTAATTATTAGCACTTTTAAAAATATTATAAAGCTTTGTAAAGCTAAATGAATATGATTATATAATTATTTTAATGTGATTTTTTTTATTAGCAGTCAATATATTAATTTTATTTCCATTTCTTTTTGGAAATAATTAATTCTGCATCATATTATAGATATATACTCACAGATGTGCATTTTGTAATTTAAAAAAAAATCAATTATTAACTTAACTTGATTTTGCAACAAATTTTATATAAGGATGGGTTCACATATAAAAATGTAATCATATATTTTATTTTTTTTAGAATTTTTATGTATCTTTCAATAAAAAATAACTCTGAAATAAAAAAAATAAACAAATATCTTGCAATATTTTTTAAATCAATCATATCTATAAACAGAACAAAATTTGATAGTATAAATTTTAAAAAAAAAACTTTATATAACTGTGTTCTTTATCATAAGGGGAAGAGGGAATCACAACTTTTTAACCTCTTTATTATCAATCTAAAACTTAAGGAATTTCAAACTTACTTTCTTTAGAACCTAATAGATAATTTATTAAAATCTGTTTACTAGCATTCCTTTTTAAAGCAAATGAAGTTTAATTAACATTTTAACAGGGTAATATTTTCATTGTAACCCTGGTGATAATTTTTATAAACATTCAATATTTGATTTTACTATTTAAATTTTTATTTTTTATTAGAATTTAATACATGACACTTGATTTGTTAGAAATATAAGTTTACAAATAAAAAACATTTTAAAAGTTAAATTTGAATTTTACAAATATAGAAAATAATGATAAAATGAAATAAAGTAAAATACATAATAAGAACAATTTCTTTCTTCTTATTGGCTGATTATTATTGCAACACTAATGGATAAAATATATTAATGAAATCTTCAATGATTGAACTTTATTTTGGAAAACACAAGTGAATTAATATTAAGTCATCATAAGCCTATTATATACTGTTGTAAAATTTAAAATTGTATTTATAATTATTAAAATATCACAAAGGTTTCCTACTACTGCCTTTAGAAAGTCATTATTGATCATAGCTTTCTACTTATCATTACAACAAATTTCTTTAACTTGTATTTTTATAAGGTGATATTTGATTAAAATCAAATTATAATCTTGCATATTTTGTTTTTAAATAATTAATATGCAAATATTGTGTAAAGATGATCACAAATGTTTAAATAAACTATGAAAAATATATATCCATTAACAACAAAAGAGGAATTTACAATAGTCTCACACCTAAAACTGCCAATCAGTAACATGATAGGTAGGATTTTAATCCTTTGTACTTTCATTTTGACTTAATAAATCAATCTTTTCTAGTTCCAGTTTCTACAATCAAAATGAATGCAAAAACAACAGAATAGTGCTATGGAAAGCCACATGAAATCAAATGATACCCAATGGCTGACCAAGCCATCTCAAAATGAAGTTCTTTGTATGTATTGATGTATTAGTTAAAATAAATATTTTTCTTTTGCCATAAAGAAATAAATTTTTCTTCTTTATTGTTAATGTGATTAAATACTATGCACAGGATACATATTTTTTTTTTTTGTAATCAATAGATGTCTTTGTTTATTCTTCCTTATGTGTATAGATTAAATTTATATGCATACTTGAGTGATATCATCAATAAGTGTCCTTCATCTGAGCATCTATCCTTATATAGATTGACCTCACACACAGATTGTATTGCAGAAACATCTTGGTTCACTGAAATAGACAATTTGACGTTTTATGGCTATTAATTCAGATTCACTTTATATTTTTTGAACTTTAGTTTCTGCATATTGTGATGGTTTATATATTGGGTTTTTAATACAGAGGTCCCTACCAATCTACACTTCTTTAGTCACTCTAGCCTACACTAGATGGCTATGCACATTTTTTAATTAAACAGAATCTACATATTAGTAAAAGATACTAAGGAATATATAGAAGAATAAAAATAAGAATTAAAATTAAATATGATTTTTCTTTTTAATTAACAAAAACAATATTTTAACTGTAATATACTGTTGTTACTTAATTTAAGTCTCATCAAAACAACATTAATCTTCTTTAGATCCTTCAATTGTTATTTTCATTTAGATTCCATTGCTAATTTATTTGGCCAAAATGCTATTTACAGTTTTTGGATATAGAATGCATCATCTCTTGGTCAATTTTGGTCACAATTTCTTCATTTTAGGCTTATTTTATTGGAAATTCAAAATTTAAAATTGTAGTTCTAAAAATGTCTGCATATAGCATTATATTTTGAAAAAAAAAATCAATTTTCTTTGCTGGCTCTTGGTGGTTAGACCAGTCTCTTTTCTCTGATTGGATGCCTGCCAAATCTGGTAATTGTGTTTTAGGCATTTCTAAATGACAAAGTCAGAAACTAAATGATGTTCTACATGTTCATAATTGATTTTGAAGTAAATAAATATATATATATTGTAATTTTTTACATTCATAAATAAGATTTTACATTACTTTATCGAAATATAATATTTGATTCAAAAAAATTTAAATATTACAAGAAAAATAAGCTTGGGGAAAATTATAGTTCTTCAGAAAAGTAAATTACTTGACAGCTACAGACTGAATAATGACACCACAGATTGGTTGAAATATAATTATTTTGTTTTACCACTGGCTATTTTTTACACATTTTTTCTTATATTTTTTTTCAGTTATTAACATTATTTTTAATTTTTTGTTACATTTAACCAATTTGAAACTAAAATTATTCAATTTTTAGAAACTGAATTAAAATTTTTTTGTGTATTTTAGATTAATATTTTAACAATAGAAAACAACTGAAAGTGAAACTGATGAATAATATTGTTCTCAGATTTAAGTAGTGGACCAATACAAAAATTAGACAAAGATTAAAGAAGTTGAAAGAATCAGTTAAAGATTTATGTACAAATATATTGAAATTAACTTTATAATAACAAAAAATATCTTCATTTACAAATTAATTTTTCTTTTGTGACATTAAGAATGTAGATTTTTACTAGAAACAGAAACTAAATAACCTATCTCTTTTAAAAAAAATCTTTTTATTTAATTTTAAATAATTTATCTTAAAATATCAAATACTTTTATTTTCTATTTATTCATTACTTGAATTACTCTAGACTTTTATTTTGGTATTTATAAATATAACTTTTTAGATGAGATTTGAACTCATATTTCCAAGCTCCCTATAGACAGCTATCCACTCCATCTTATACAGCCGATACATATCCCTTCTAAATTAGATTAATTT
The DNA here is from genome assembly GCA_028023455.1 of Epiperipatus broadwayi. NCBI lineage: Eukaryota > Metazoa > Onychophora > Udeonychophora > Euonychophora > Peripatidae > Epiperipatus > Epiperipatus broadwayi. Next base: position 107,045 of record JAQFVV010000934.1, on the reverse strand, counting down.
CAGTATAGACAATATACTTGTACTTAAATATTAAATAAACTTTTGTATAGTGTTCATTTTTTTATTTCCCTTCATAAATACATATGCATATGAACTCACATGCTATCAAAGTTTTATATATATATATATATATATATATATATATTTATTCATAAAGCTTGATTATATATATATATATATATATATATATATATCAAGCTTTATGAATAAATGCTGCAAAAGAAAGCATTAAAAATCCCTATCTAGAAACATCCCCACCCAAACTGGTTTCAAGATATCGGCTATCCTCAGTTAGGTAGTTTGGATTTAGAGTCTGAAATATGTTAGGTCCTTACTGAGAATATTCAATAACCAGTTTTGGGGGTGGGATATTTCTAGATAGGGATTTTGAATACTTTCTTTTGTGGCATTTATCGATAAAGCTTCATTAGAGCTATTAGCATGCTCATTATTTTATTTTATAAAATACAAGCTTATCAAGTTAAGTCACATGATGTATGATTTGATTTGATTTACTATGATATATGTATATGTAAGTGAAAAGAAAGTAACTACCTTCCTATAGCAGTCTGTCTTTTAATAATTTATTTACATTTTCATAGGAAGTAATTACTTCCACTTAGGTTATAGTTAATTTGACTTATAATTATATATTTAAAGGAAGAAGACCAACTCCCATGATTATTCAAATACAAATGTATACATCCACTCTAAATATATAAAACCACTTGAGAAAGTGGATATGTATATTTATATTCAGCAACTGACAGACATTGGTATGCTTTCTATCAAATACTTATATGTATATACATTTCTTACTTGATTCAGATTCCAGTGAGGTGCTAAAGCTGCAGTTGGTAAAACACTTATGGAACATCCCCCTCCAAGGAGAATTATCTTTATGGGTTCTGTTTGCACTAGTTCTAACAAAACTTTTGTTGCCACTGTTCCAGTGCACTAAAAAATTAAAATTATACATAAAATATATAAATTTTAAAATAAATTAAAAATTATATGTGTGAAAGCATGTGCATGTGTAGGTTTTTTTATATACATACATTTTCAATATTATTCAAAAGCTATGTAGATTTATTGTAAAATAAAACATTACTTCAATTCTAAACAATCTAAGCATTCATTCATGAAATAAACATGGAGTCGTTTAACATCTGTCTTATATATTTCACTAGAGAATCCTTTTTATCTAGTAAATAATTTTTAACATTTTCATTAAATCTATATATTAATATCACTGATCTTTTTTTTTTATTTCAATCTTAATACTACATTATCAGTCACTCAATTCAGATAATCTGGTAAATTGTCTCAAATTTTAATGCAAAATTTTGAAGTGATTTTTGCCTTATTTTTTCCACCAAGAAAATTAATTATTTACAAGCTGGATTACTATAAACTTAACCTAATTTAATAAAAAAAACATTATTTTAATCAAAAATAAAATCCAATCATTTTTTTGAAATCATACCAACTTTTATCCAAATCTTTTTATGATCTTAAAAAAAGTAAGATTTGATCTTTCTTATTAAACTATTCCAAACCTACAAAAAAAACATCAAACTGTGTAATTTCTTAACTGCAAGCTTCTATAACCATAAAAAATATTGTTAAAATGAAGTTGCCTTGACAACAGTTTGAGATTGTGGATTGTTACTGATATGGAATTATCTAAGTGTTGATTGGTTGTAATGATTATATATATATATATATTGTAACGATCCGGAGAAAGTTTCTTAACGTAATCTGCACTACAGGGCGCCATCTAGGCATTTGAACCTAGAAAAATTTATAAAGTAGGCAGATACGTAAGTAAAAAAAAAAAAAAAAATTTTTTTTTTTTATATTTTGCATCCAATCGTTAGCCCATGTCACTAGCTCAGTGGAATAGCAGAGATTAAATAATATCATATCTTATCTAATTAGATTTCAACATTAAAAAAATAAATAAAATAAGCCACTGCCAGTAATTAACATACAAACATTTATTTATGCACATATATATAAGATTTAAAATTATTTTAGTATTAGTTTTACATTTTAACATTTAACATTATTTTTAACTTTGATTTTTGACTTTAATTTACATTTAATTACTATTATATTCTAATTTTACATTTTAATTAAGTTCGCACAGATAAATTTATGAAAGCTTGTTTATAATGTTGAATATAGATCGGTTAGATAGATTTCACGGTCAAAACATTTCAAAGTAAACATAAACGATCAAAATACAAAATTATTGATTACTGACAATTGCAGAGGGAAATTTATATGTAACCCAATAGTATTCACCATAAGATACTTGCATTGTCACCAATAACTTAAAAGACATCCGAATAAATACATTTTAGATACTCACCATAAGGTATCATTATTTATCGAATGTCTATATATTTTGATCAAATATGAAAACCCAAAACATACTTAACCGATAACCAATCCATGCAAGCGTCTATAAACAACTTAAATTTAATGCATTTTTATTTAGGGTCAAGTATGAATAGACCACATAGATTTGCATTTGAAAATAAAATATTCTATCCCTATTTAACCTTAGGCTAAAATTCGCAGTCAAACTGGCATCAATCCATCTGATACATCGATGTATTCAATGTAATACGGAATACGGCAGCACCAAAAAGATTAAGAGAAGATATTGACTCTCATTAGATAGGAATATTACTTCTATCCAACGAGAAGAACAATAAAAAAACTTCATAGAAAGGAACTGCGCTCTGCGTCTTATAATTCCTTCCATAGGCAAAACGGGAGAGTGCGGCGTATGAAGCGATTCTGCCAGTAGCGAATCTCCGATTACATCTACTAACTACATCAATATATCCAATCCATTGACCCAATCTAACAACGACACAAATAACCTAAGATTACCCTCCCCTAATATAACTTTACAAATCTATACAGCCATTCATGCCCGACTTAAGTTTAACATTTATATAATTAATTTAACGAAAAACAAAAAAATCATGATAAAAACTTAAAGAATAAAAAAATAAATAAATGGAAATGATTTTACATAAATAAGAAAAAAAATACAAAACACTATTAATAAAGAATTTAGTTTGGTCAGATAGGATTCTATTGCATTATTTACTAAAAAGTTTTAAAATTTAGAGTTCTTATTGTTTCAAGTGAATATAAAGTTCTTACGATTTTTAAAACGTCCAACTTTATCCGTTGCTTGCCATGAACGTAAATTCCCACGCCGTCCTAAGATTGATATTCTGTTGGCCGATTTATTTATCCATCCGGAGGTTTTTGTTTTAACTGGTCCTCAATGTAGAAAAACGATAGTTCATTTCTCTTTCTTTCTTTAACAGCTGACAGAATTGACAGTGCGTCTGTCAACTCCATCACCTCCAACTCCGTAGTACTACATATAGTCACATCGTAATAATCAATAATCAAGCCACTGATTAATAATTTCCAAATTTTCCTTTTATATTAATGTGAAGGATTGAATTTACATTACGTCACCGATGCGATGGTCCTTTCGCTGCGGTCCGATTCCATAGGGATTTCTTCTTATTTGCTAACAGTTTCTATTGTTTTCCTATCTGACCAGTGTTTTTACATTTAAATGCCGAAGGCTGGTTTACATTTAACTAATTAACAATCATTTCCATTTCTGATTAATTAACCTGTTTTCCAAATCAAAAATATATTTAAAGATAAATTTAAAGATATAATTTCATCTCCAAATCTTTTTTAAAATTTAGTTTTAAAATACTTTTTCTTTAATAAAGTTTTATTTTAATAATTTTTCATTATCTGTGCGATTTAATATATAAGAGTTTAAGATGATATTTAATTTCAATTTTTAATTCTAAAAGAAAATTTTTAAATGCGAACTTTTTAATTTACTTTCATGTTTAATAAATAAAAAACAACAACAATGTAACGAACGTCTGTGCTCGTTGCAATATATATATATCACATGATTAATAAAAAGCACTGTATATCCATAAATCAAGGAATCTAGGGATTCTAGGGATAATGATAAAATTTAATATTTATATCAGGTAAAAAAACTGACAAACAAGACAAACATAATATTTAATTATTAATTGTTTATTACTGCATACCATTAATCTAATTTAATGTATTATTTCATTATTCTAAGTTACATCATAATGCTTAATAATCCCTATATATCATTATGTTATATAAAAATAAAAATAGTTTATTATTAGAAACAACTTATTTCTAATTTTGTGGTTTGGTTAATATATATATATATATATAGTAAAAAATATTATTGAGGTTACATATATCGCCAAATATAATAGTATAACAAAAAATATGTACAATGCTTATTTAATGTTTACACGAGCTAATATAATACTACACGAATATTAAAAAAAATAGAGATTCTGAAAGTTTAGATTAATGTAAAAAGAAATATAAGCAACAAAATCTTTTAGATTATTAAAATATAACTTAAATTATAATAGACTTTATTTGAAATTAAATATATTTTTAAATAAGTAATAAATATTAAATTTTTCTACATTATTAAAATTATTTACTCCACAAATATCTCAACAATTTATAATATTATTTAACTTTTTAAAAACTTCCTTGCAGAATTTATTACCAGTTACAATGTATATAAAGATGTGAATATATAATAAATAAATGAATGTAATAATTTATTAATTAATGTCCACAAAAAATGAGTTAACAAAAATTAGAATTTATTAATATAAACAATGATAACTATAATATATATAAGTATAAAATTAAGAAGCAAATAAAATATTCCTAGTTGAATAATTTACACTTGGATTGATTAATATTTATTTATATTATTTATATTATTTTCTGAATGTGCCTATCAGATCTTGTTAACAATGTATTAAAAAACTAAAAAATATATAAATTATCGTCATCAACCATTATCAATATACTGCAGGATGAAGGTCTCTCCAAGTTTAGTCCATCTTCTCCAATCTTTAGCTTCTCTTCTCCACATCACCCCTACACACTTTTTTATTTCATCCATCTTGCATGTGGTCTCTTTCTGGGTCTTTTACAATCTCTTGTAATCCCGTTTAAGATTTCAATTGTCCAGCTATTATCATCTCTTTTAGCAATATGTCCAGCCCAACTTCACTTCAATCTTTTAATTTTTTTCAATGAGGTCAGTAACACCTGCTTGTTGTTCTCTTACCCATACATTGCGTTTTTGATCTCTTCTTGTTACTTCCAACATGCATCTCTCCATACTTCTTTGAGTGGTAAATAAATACATAAAGATATATTTTGCAAAACTTAATATATTTAATTTGTTTACTATTTTTATCATCAAAATAAACATATGCCTATTAATTTACAATACTAACTTATATTTGAACTTGACCAAAACCTTTTAAAGGATTATTTTTATGACTTCTAATGATGACATTAATCTTTTCAAAAAAATTTGCACCCACAAATAAAACCAATTCCATTATTATTCATGATATAATACTAAATTATCCATGCACTTTACTACTGTTACACACTGCTTTATTATCACACTTTTTTACAGTTTACAATTTCGATTGCCCCAGCACTCTTTTTCAAAACTTTTATATCTCCTAACTAAAACTGAAACTGTAAACTGTAAAAGAGGATGGTAGATAAAGCATTGTGTAACAGTAGTAAAGTGCATGAATGTTTTAGTATTACATGATATACATTTGTCAATGCAATAAGAAATATTAGTTATTATTCATGGTATTTATGTTATTTATAGGTGTCATCTTAGAGACATTCTATTGGATTTAAAAAATATTCTATTAAGCAGTCATTAATTTATGAGCAATTTAAAAGAAAATAATTTTATTTAAGCACTTTGTATATCAAATATAAAAGAAGTATAATTTTATTTATGTAAATTTTGATTACAGTGACCTGCTATTATATCATATAAATGTAATACCTAGATTTTTAAGATGTTACAAGGTATATGATATAATATATATCTTTATTTTAACTTATACTAAAACACAGACTTTATACTTTTTTGCGTAAAAAAATATACAGTTATTAACATAAATGTTAAATATCTGCTCTTAGATTAATATAAAATATAACAAAGCAATGATGATGAAATATATATTTATTAATTTAAAATATGTCTAATTCGATGACGATGAATATTTATTGTATTCTTAAACTACTACTACTACTACTACTACTACTACTACTACTACTACTACTACTACTACTACTACTACTACTACTACTACTACTACTACTACTACTACTACTACTACTACTACTACTACTACTACTACTACTACTACTACTACTACTACTACTACTACTACTACTACTACTACTACTACTACTACTACTACTACTACTACTACTACTACTACTACTACTACTACTACTACTACTACTACTACTACTACTACTACTACTACTACTACTACTACTACTACTACTACTACTACTACTACTACTACTAAAGTACTTTATTTTATATCATAAGTACATGTATGAAAATACAATCTTAAAACATGTTACAAGAGCTGATCTACAATTTAGAATTGAAAATTATTAACAAAATTATTATTATGAATACATGAAATATTTTTACATTAATAATGTTGAAAAACTGAGGAAAAAAATTAATCAATAACAGTAACAATATTAAATACATATATGACCTCACTTACATACAGCAAATATGCGATTCATATTTCACAGTGGTGTTGGTAATTTGATCAAACTCCAAGTGGCTGATACTATATCTGTTGGAGCTAGTGCTTGATCTCTTGCTTTAATTTTTGCTAACTTATTGAGAAAAAGTGATTTAAGTTTACGAGATGTGGGATTGAATATAAAGTGGCATCTCATAAACCAGAATGTGTATAGTATAAAGATTGTTAGTCTTATTGTTGGAAATAACCCTCTTTGAATATTTTCTATCGATACTGTCAATGAGCATTTTGGATTATGGGTTATATCAGCAATTAGTTCTCGATATGTTTTGAGAGAAGTACACTGAGAAATAAAATGTTCCATTGTTTCTTCTTTTTTATTACATAGTTGACAAATGGCATCTATGTTTGGAGATCTCCATCTTCCAGCCAGAAAAGCATTGGGAGGTAAAGCTCTAAGGTTGATTTTTATTAGAAAATCTAAGTACTTAGGCTCCAAGTACCAGAATTTAAATTTTTGGATTATAGATTTATTTGTGATATTAATTAAGCTAATGGGAATTTCAAAGGGACTGGAATTAGTTGTTATGTAATGTGCTTCCCAATACTTAATTTTAGTTAGGTTTGTAGCAGGTACTTTATGTTTGAATATTGTTTTTATTAGATTGTTAATGAATTTATTTTTAATAGGAGGTGGAGTGTCTGTAGGTGATATTGGAAAAAACACTTGGAAATTTTCATATGTCATATAAAGTTTCATTAATGCATTATGAGTTTTTTGGTAATAGAATGTTGAAATGCAGTGTAATGACAGGCCATTTAGTCTTGAATGTTTTTGCAGATTTTTGATGCTTATTACCACTGCCTTATTATTCCATATGAGTTTGGTGCAAAAAGAGTTAATTTTTTTCTTAAATGAGTTTGTAAATTTAATGATAGGTGCATAGTAATTTATTTTTGGGAAAATTAATATGTTAATGAGTGATATTTTACTATGCAATGAAAGATATGCTTTTGAAAGTGAGGTTGTCACCTTTTCAATTGCAGATATTAATTGTTCTTGTATTATCTTTCTCACTGCATTCATAGACAGATGAATTGGGAGACCAAGAAATTTGTGGGGAGGGGAACTGCAAACTGAATGAATTTGATTACCAGAAAGTATACTCCAAATAGATGTTTTTTCTTTGTTAAATTTTAAACTATAAGCTGCAGAGTAATTTTCTAAAATGGTATACATTAAAGGCAAATGTTTTTTGGATGGCAAAAAAATGACTAGATCATCCATGTATGAAATATGATTGATGGATTGGTTTATGAGAGGTACATATATTTCTGGCAATTTAGATTCTATTTCTAGTAGGAGGGGGTTAATATATGTGATAAAAAACAGTGAACTAAGGGGAGAGCCTTGTGGTATTGAGTTGTGTGGAGTGAAGTCAGGGGACATTTTGCCATTAAGAGTAATGTGTATTTTTCTATTGATGAGCAGGTTTGCTAGAACATACATTATAGGTATTAGAATTTTATGTTGACTAAGCACCTGTAGTAGCTTGTCCACAGGCACTGAATCGAATGCAGCCTGTATGTCTAATTGAATTGCAATAGGTGCTGATTTTCTAGCTTGTCTTACATCCTCTATTAATATTTTACATAACATAAGTGCTTCAGAAGTAGAACATCCTTTTCTAGCAAACTGAACTTAGACAACCCAGGAAGTATTAGGGGTTGAATTTTGTCTTTTAAAAGAGACACTATTAGCTTGATGATCAGAGGAGACATTGAAATAGGGCATAGATTATCTAGAGGAGAAGGAAGTATATTTTTTTTAGAAAAGGGACCAGTGATACTGGATAAAGTTGGTCAATGTTATGTATTTGTTTTGATAGATAATTTATCATATTGTATACTATTGGGATAGTAAAGTGGCTAAGATGTGATAATAGAAATTTTGGAATTGCATGTGTTCCTGGGTGTGTATTGTTTGGAATAGCATTCAACTTGAGAGCAATTTCATACTTTGTAATGTCATGTTCTTCTGTGGTAAAACCAAACTGAAATGAAGAGATTTTGGAAAAGGAAATTTTTGGAGTCTAGCTTTAAAGTGATGATATATTTGCGGAGTCATGTCTTCCCCAGCAATCATTTTGGAATCAAAAATAATAGATGAAGGAGTTAATTTTTGGGAGTATAACCTAAGGCCCACCGAATATATTCTTTAGACCAGTTATGGGGATTAGCTAGAAAAATTTTTGCTTTTTTTAGAGAGAGATAATCAGCCAGTATGAGTTCGGTTTGCTTGTATTCTTGTTTTAAAAACATTATTGATTTAACTGAAGAAGGGTCACATGAAGTATTTTTTAGTTTTAAGTGTATAGTATCTAATTTATTAACAAGATTAATGGGAGAACTATTTTTGGAGGTATAATGTCGAATAGTTGAAGAGATTATGTTAATAAATGATAGCCAGGCCTCTACTGGGTTTAAAGATAGTATGTCTACCTTCTTAAAGTAAATATAAATCTCAGAGAGAACTGCTTCAGGTATAGTGGATTTTAATAGAAGACGAGTAGTTTTATTTAGAGGAAGAATTGTTTGATGTTGCATGTGTATTGTGAGTTCCACATTAAGTGCTAAATGATCAGAGAAAGTTACAGGACATAGAGAGGGATTTATTATGAAATGTAGATCTGGTGAATAGAATACAAGGTCTATTGGAGAGGAGTGTTTTTTAGTATAGAATGAAATGGAGTTAGTTGGAAAAAAACCTTCAGCACTCATGAGATTTTTATTAATCAAATGAAGGTATTTTAATGTAAAATTCTTATAAGACATGTTAAAATCACCCATGATTATAGTTGGGTAAGAATTTGTAGCTAATATTAAATTTATTTTATTTATTAATTGGTGAATTAACACTGTCTGATTATATAAATAGAATGTTATTAAATTTACTGTAAAAGAAGAATGATATAGAATAATTATACTCATATGCTGATCTAAGTATAAAATCTTAAAGGTTTGAAAAAGAGAACGATGATGGATGAGAATCCCTACCCCAGCAGCAGCAATATCAGATGTTGAAAATTTACTGTATCCAAATTTACTAAGATAGAGTTCAGGATTAAATGTAGAATGTGCTGAGCATTTTGTCTCTGTAAATAAAAGGATATGGGGTGAGAATTGCCTTATCCAATTGCTAATTGCAAATATTCACTGGGTAGAGTTAATACCCCTTACATTGACTGACTACTACTACTACAACTACTACTACTACTACTACTACTACTACTACTACTACAACTACTGCTACTACTGCTGCTGCTACTGCTGCTACTGCTACTGCTGCTACTGCTGCAACTGCTGCTGCTGCTGCTGCTGCTGCTGCTGCTACTACTACTACTACTACTACTACTACTACTACTACTACTACTACTACTACTACTACTACTACTACTACTACTACTACTACTACTACTACTACTACTACTACTACTACTACTACTACTACTACTACTACTACTACTACTACTACTACTACTACTACTACTACTACTACTACTACTACTACTACTACTACTACTACTACTACTACTACTACTACTACTACTACTACTACTACTACTACTACTACTACTACTACTACTACTACTACTACTACTACTACTACTACTACTACTACTATATATATATCTTTTTCTTGATATATATGTGCCAATTTTTTATATTTGTTGACTAAAAAAAGACATTTAATTTATTATGTCCATTACATTTTCATTTTTTATAGTTCCTTAGAAATATAAATAAAACAAAGCATATATTAGCAAGTAAGTACAGGTTTATAAATTATCATTTATATTAAAGTATACATATAAAACTGTATGAATATATTAATTAAAATGTATTTAATTTTTATTTAGAAATGTTATGAGATTTAAATTTTGCTTTTGGATATAGTTAAAAAAATATAACATCAGATACCAGTTTACAAAAGTTATTAATACAATATGAAAAAATTCATATTTTACATACTATAAGATTATATTACTTAATTAAAAATATATTTTAATTTTTGCTTAGAAATATTATGAGAATTAAACTTATCTATTATAAGTAATTAAAAAATAAAACAGCAAATATCAGTTTACAAAAATTATCAATAGAATATTAAAAAATTAATATTTTATATGTTATAAGAGTATATTACTCAATTAAAATATATTTCAAATTTTACTTAAAAATATTGTTATGAGAATATACTTAGCTTTTATAAGTAATTAAAAAAAATATAACAATGAATATCAGTTGACAAAAATTGTTAATAAAATAAGAAAATTTAATACCTTACATTTTTGTACAATATGACATCAAGATAATATTTGTATAAAAATTCTATTATTGTTTTCATTAACATTTTATTCTTATAAAGTGCACCATCTACTTTTATTTAATTATTTTAGAATCTTGATGTGTCTTCAGCCTTCACTGAGACTTGTGAAATCTGAATTATTGTTTTAATTAGCATTTTTTTTAGTGTTGAAATGACTGTTTTTTATTTTTATTTAATGTAGATTCTAGCAGTTAATAAATATAAAAAGGAAACATTTTTTGTTTGGTTTTGTGCTATATCTTGTTCTATTTGAAGGGTCAGGATTATAAGATAAAGATTTATTCTTCTTTCATAACTTTCTAGCCTGATAATATACTTTAAAAATATCAACACAACTCTATATTAAATACTTTAATATTAATTTGCTCTGTGTTTCTATTTATATGTGCTTAACCATGAAAAAAATCTTCCCATTTAGAATTCAACCTATGTCTTCCAAAAAACACCTTAACATCTGAGCAAACTTGGAATATTACATTTGTAGACTACAATTTGTTAATATTGATTTAACTCATAATTAATTAAATTAGTTAAAACATCAATGCATAAATATTTTTATATAGAAGCTGAACATATAATATTTAATCTTAAAATTCATTTATTAGAGGGTATTTTTTGTTATTTTTATATTTTATTATTAAATTATAATTTTTGTCAATTTTTTTTGGTAATTAATAACTGTTTTTTTTTTAAAAAAAATAATATGTAAATATAACTAAAAAGTAAAAAAAAAAAATATGTAAAAAAATATTTTTTAAAAAATAATGCTTTATGAACTGACAATATTCCTGCAATTGGCATTTGTTTTATAACAAGTCTAGATTCTTAAGATCTTATATTTTCCAAGATTTCCAAATTAATCAAGAGGTGGAGTACTTTGTTGTTGTTTTTTACATTTTAGTTGGCTATTTACATGAAAGCATTATTTTAAAAAAATCCTTTTTTACATATTATTTTTATCATTATGTCATGGAAAAACAAGAACTAAAATTTACTTTAATGACAATTTCAATGTCTAAAATACACTCCTCTAACGGTATTTATTTTTATTAAAAAAAAAAATTTAATATTGTTTAAGAAACTAAACTAGTAAATCTTATATATTATTTTTTAACTATATTTTCATGTGACATTCAAAAGTATGTATCATCTCTCCATTTTAGTATTTGATTTTTTAATATTATTGCCAAAATCAAATAAATGGTTGACATATGTATTCACCATCTATATAAGCATTCTTTTAAATCTTTTTGCTTTATATTTTTCTTTGATAGCCAGAATAAAAATTATTATCCAACAGATTGAAAAACTTTTACTTAGCAAACATCTAGCAATAATGGGTCTTATAAATTGATTATCTGAACTAAAATTGATCTTATGGTCTTCATTATTGATTTTAATTATTTTGAGGGGTTTTCTTCACTTAATAAAACAATCAAGAGCTCAGTATTTTAATATATGTATATAAATTTGCAAATATTTCCAGCACTATATTGGAGTTGTTTTGAATTACATTAAGAATTTTCACATATATAAGAAATGTCCATTATTACATGCGTTTTTATTTTGTCATTAATAAGTCACTGAATATTTTTAATGTCATCATGTTATTATATTCTACTTTCTATTTATTTATTTTACAAATGATACTAAAGATTTTATCAATTTATTTCAACAATTGGAATTTACATAATTCAATAAATGACCCATCATGTAATATATATACATAAACAAAACTCTACAAAGTTAAAGTGCTTATATAAAATTAAAAAAACAAAAACAATTTCTTTGCTCTAGCCAGCTTACAACTTCTTTTGCCATCTTTAGTAGCAATCCATTAATATTTAAATCTAATTAAAATCACACAACAGCAATGTTCTCACATTAATCATTCAACCTTTCCATAAATTGTCAATACTAACACAATTACGTTATTTATTCAACACATTCTATGTACTATTTATAAATAAAGTATATATGTATATACCATATTTTTCAGGTTAATCCATATTTGATTTTTATCACAAATGTATCAACATTTTGTCTAGATCACACAAGCCATCAACTAGGTGATAGAATAATGTAAAGATGGGTATGGAGATGCTGTAAACTGTGATTTTTAACAATGTTAAAGTTTCATTTAGAGAAAAAACAGGTATATAAAATTGATGTCTTATGTGATCAAGGCAAAATATGGATAAATTTATAATAAAAACCATACATGGTTGAACCCAAAACATATATCACTTATTGTTTTCCTGAAGGTTTGTGATGATGGTGTTCTAGTTGTATTTTTATATTGGACTATTTCCATCATCTAATATGTGTATTGGTTAGAAAAATATTTTATTTGTTAGCACATAAAACAGTATATGTGTATACAAACCTGTTTGATGTGCTATTACTAACAGTTGAATGTATTTGGAATATTCAAATAAAGTTAACTTTTTCTAAAGACCTTCAATACACATATTAGATGATTGAACTAGTCCAATATAAAAATAGAATATATCACTTATATCTGCAAACCATGAAAATCTCTGTGCTATATATATATCAAAATATTAATATATAACAAACTAACCAAAGGAAATACATATAAAAATAAAAAAAGATTTATAAATCCAATAAATAATATTATATTTCAACCAGAAGACTGGTTTTCATCAGAAAGGAAAAAAAATACACAGTCAAATAGCGATAATCAAAAATTACAGATTTGGTAAAAGATTAAACCCCTGATTGGTCACAAAATCTAACACAGAATATCTACCCAATTAATGACAAAATTCAAACAAAAAAAAAACTACATTCCCTCCTAATCAAGCTTAAATTCTATTTAAATTAAAATAAATATAAAAATAAAAATAAAAAAATCCAAAATTAAAAATTAAAATATACATATGTGCATACATAGAAAAATTAAACTATGCTCACATACAAAAAATAGCTGTGCTCACATTAATATTCATTAAAAACTAAAATACTTATACATTTTAATCAAAAATTATAGTTAGTGCAAAGTACAATAATTTATAACTAATTATTTATCCATAAACCAATTAAACACAGATATTAAACATCCATATAACTAATCTTTACATAAAAAACCTCATATAAAAAAATTTTCACATAAAAAACACACATATAGAAATCATTTAGAAGACCAGATAACCCAGAGATGTAATAGTTCCAGTGTTCAAATTCAATCCATGTGGTTCTAAGGTCTTGAATTTAAAAATAAAAAAACTCTCCTTTTGTTTCCTCTCCCTTGTAGAAGAAAAACCTTCCTGAAGAATCACTACTTTTAAATCATCAATTGAATGATTCAGTAAGTTAAAATGTTTTGAAACCCGTCTATCTTTATTCTTATGCAAAATGTCAAATCTATGATTAGTCATTCTGACATGTAAACTATTTGCTGACTCACCTATATACTGGTTTAAACATCTACTACACTCTATCAAATATATCAAATTAACACTTTTACATGTAACATAATTAGGAATATACCATTTGAAATTACAATTCTTAGTACTAAAGACCACTTTTGTCACAACAATATGTTTACATGTAAAACATCTTTTATCTTTACATGGAGAACATCCTTTTTCCTGTACAGAACTACTAATAAAATTTGTTTTGACAAATATATCTCTAAGTGATCTATGTTTTCGATATACAGCCTTAGGTGGATCAGAAAAAATAATTTTAAATAATCTGTGGACTGTAATATGTTAAAATGTTTTGCCAATATTTGGTTAATATTAGGTAAATCTCTATTAAAAGTAAGAACCAATGGTGGAACATCTAATTGTTTTTTACTCTTTTCAGATAAAAGAAGTTTCTTTATATCAATTAAAGAAGATATCCTTACTGCATTATCCAACAATGTCTTAGGATACCTCATATTGAGCAATCTATTATATAAAATACTATTATGTTGTTGAAGAAATTTCTCATCATTACAAATCCTCTTCATCCTTAAAAATTGACTATAAGGAATATTAGCCTTTAAATGTTTAGGATGATGAACAGAAGGAATTACAGGAATGGGTTTTTTTGAGAGAGAAGTTATTGGTGAAGAAATTTCATAATAAAATGTATCATTGGTCCAAAGTTATGGATAATGAGCCAAGATTTGAATTAGTTACTAATCAGTCACAAACACTAATTAATTGTATGACTTCTGATAATCATACTGTGTAAGATATTTCTACATCGGATATGATTCCAATTGATACTGATCAATCATTTATATCATCTTCACATTCATTAGATTGTGCTGAAATGTTACCATCTGTTCTTAATAGTGATGCTGGTTTAGCATTGGTTTATAGAGTTACAGATTCTTCTGAATGCACTAACAATATTTTAGTTTCTGGAAATACAAATACTAATAAATCTAACTCAAATATTTATAGCAATGACTTGTTATGTTTAGCTAATAAGGAAAACAATGTGATTAATCTAACTAACATTAATCTTAGTGAGGCAGAATGTTCACTGTTGAATAAAGGTTTATCTTTTTGTCCTACAGTTCAATCATTTTATCAAAAAAATGAATTTAAAATTCATCAGGATTTAGATAATTTTTCAAGAAGACTTAGATTAAGAGAATTTTTTGGAAACCAAGAATGTGATACTATTGGGAAATTACGATCTGATTGGACACCACCACATCAAAAGAATGTGTTATTAGATACGTACATTGATAATGTATATCAGGATATTATTAATGAAATTAGACTTAAACAACATAGTAAGTATAAGAGTAATTTAACATTGAGAGAGATGAATGCATTACGCAATTTAGTGAAAAGACAGGATATTATTATAAAACCAGCTGACAAAGGTGGATCAATAGTAATTATGAATAAAGATGATTATGTTAAAAAAGTTCTGGAGCTTTTAGATGATAAAATTTTTTATGAGCCTATTTCACTAACCACTATTAATTCATTATTCAAGGGTATACTTTTTAGTTTAAAAGATATGAGAGCTAGGGGTCTTATAAATAATAAATTCATCCTAGTAGTTTTTATATTTTGCCAAAGATTCATAAACCTGGTTGTCCAGGCAGACCTATTGTAGCTAGTATTGGTAGTCCTACAGAAAATATTTCAGCATATGTTGATAATATTATTAAATTTATTCCACCATCATTTAATTCTTATGTTAAAGATACTACTCATTTTCTTTGTGTGTTAGAAAATATTAAATCTGAATTACCAGTTGATTGTTTTTTGGTTACTTTGGATATTGTATCATTATACACAAATATACCTCATGATGATGGAGTTGAGGCTATTAAATGTGCTTTACAAGATAGAGAGTATGATCATGGTCTTATTACTACTATGGTTGAATTAATATATTTGGTTTTAAGAAATAATTTTTTTACTTTTGATTCTAGATACTATTTACAGAAACAAGGTACTGCAATGGGTACAAAGATGGCACCAAGTTATGCGAATATTTTTATGTCAAAAAGAGTCCTTTATACTTGATAATGCTAAGCTGAAACCTCACACTTGGCTTAGATATATAGATGACATTTTCATGATATGGCCACATAGTGAAGTTGAACTTCATAATTTTTTAAGTTATTTAAATAATTTTAATAAATATATTAATTTCACAATGAATTTTTCAAAATCAATTGCTCATTTTCTTGATGTTGAAGTTATTTACACTAATAGAGTTCTTACTACTACTGTATATAGGAAACCAACTGATAATAACTGCTATCTACATTTTTATAGTAACCATCCTAAACATTTAAAGGCTAATATTCCTTATAGTCAATTTTTAAGGATGAAAAGGATTTGTAATGATGAGAAATTTCTTCAACAAAATAATAGTATTTTATATAATAGATTGCTCAATATGAGGTATCCTAAGACATTGTTGGATAATGCAGTAAGGAGATCTTCTTTAATTGATAGAAAGAAACTTCTTTTATCTGAAAAGAGTAAAAAACAATTAGATGTTCCACCATTGGTTCTTACTTTTAATAGAGATTTACCTAATATTAACCAGATATTGGCAGAACATTTTAACATATTACAGTCCACAGATTATTTAAAATCTATTTTTTCTGATCCACCTAAGGCTGTATATCGAAAACATAGATCACTTCGAGATATACTTGTCAAAACAAATTTTATTAGTAGTTCTGTACAGGAAAAAGGATGTTCTCCATGTAAAGATAAAAGATGTTTTACATGTAAACATATTGTTGTGACAAAAGTGGTCTTTAGTACTAAGAATTGTAATTTCAAATGGTATATTCCTAATTATGTTACATGTAAAAGTGTTAATTTGATATATTTGATAGAGTGTAGTAGATGTTTAAACCAGTATATAGGTGAGTCAGCAAATAGTTTACATGTCAGAATGACTAATCATAGATTTGACATTTTGCATAAGAATAAAGATAGATCGGTTTCAAAACATTTTAACTTACCGAATCATTCAATTGATGATTTAAAAGTAGTGATTCTTCAGGAAGGTTTTTCTTCTACAAGGGAGAGGAAACTAAAGGAGAGTTTTTTTTATTTTTAAATTCAAGACCTTAGAACCACATGGATTGAATTTGAACACTGGAACTATTACATCTCTGGGTTACCTGGTCTCCTAAATGATTTCTATATGTGTGTTTTTTATGTGAAAATTTTCTTATATGAGGTTTTTTATATAAAGATTGGTTATATGGATGTTTAATATCTGTGTTTAATTGGTTTATAGATAAATAATTAGTTATAAATTATTGTACTTTGCACTAACTATAATTTTTGATTAAAATGTATAAGTATTTTAGTTTTTAATGAATATTAATGTGAGCACAGCTATTTTTTGTGTGTGAGCATAGTTTAATTTTTCTATGTATGCACATATGTATATTTTAATTTTTAATTTTGGATTTTTTATTTTTATATTTATTTTAATTTAAATAGAATTTAAGCTTGATTAGGAGGGAATGTAGTTTTTTTTTTGTTTGAATTTTGTCATTAATTGGGTAAATATTCTGTGTTAGATTTTGTGACCAATCAGGGGGGTTTTGTTAAATTTTTAATCTTTTACCAAATGTGTAATTTTTGATTATTGCCATTTTACTGTGTATTTTTTTTCTTTCTGATGAAAACCAGTCTTCTGGTTGAAATATAATATTATTTATTGGATTTATAAGTCTTTTTTTGTTGTTATATATATATATTATGATTCAATGTCTGTATTTTTAAAGCAATATACTAATTATATAACTGAACATTTGTAAATACAGTAACTAAATAATTAAAAAATATTTTATCCACTTAAGAGCACTTTCGATTATCCCAGTAATCTGTGTCAACTAAAGCTTTAGTTGACACAGATTACTGGTATAATCGAAAGCACTCCTAAGTGGATAAAATATTTTTTAATTATTTAGTTACTGTATTACAAACATTCAGTTATATATATATATCAATGATTAATCTTTTACTTATATAAGAACTTGAAAACCAGATAAAAGTGATTATTTTTGGGGTGACTATTGATTAGGTTAAGAGAATTTTATTTACAAGTTTGTTAAATAGAAACCTTAATTTATAAATAATTATTGTGATATTCACATTCAAAATTTCTTACTTCATAAAATTTTATTACATATTTTAGTGTTATATATATTGTAACATTTTCCATGTCTTGCTAGGTCTCTGTTGCACATATAATGTGTGAGTTGATCATGCAAAAAGAAGAATGTTTCATTCCTATTTCTAAAAACATAACTATATTTCCTGATCAACTCTACCTAGTAATTGTTACGATTTGTGCTATCAATGAAATCAGCTTTTATTTCTTTTTATCAGGGCTCCAGGATTCATGTAGAAATCCACTGAAGTCTGTCACATCACATATCGCAAATTAAAAAGAAAAATGTTTTTAAAAGAATCAGTATTATATAATACCATAACTAGAATTATTTTTTAGACATTATTATTACTGGAGCTTATTCAAAACATATTGGCAAAGGTAAATTATATTTTCAAATCTTACTAAACTAATATTAATAAATTTAATAATCATTAATAACTAGTATTAATAATGTACAATGAAAAAGGTTGATAAAAGTAAAATCTCTTTTATTCTAACAAACTATAAATATTTTTAAGTTAAATAATTAAATAACGTTGGAAAGTACACATGCTAATCCAGATATAAATCCATTAATAAAAAACAACAGTTTTACAATTAAAAAGTTCTTGGGTAAACAAAAGTCTCTTGAACAAAAAAATTAAAGTCTATATCTGGATCCTATTATAAGTATATTTTTAAAAATTGTTTACAAACACTTAATTTTGTCACAATCAGGAATGGTTAATCTTAACTTACCGGTAAGTTTAGTGAGTTCACAAAGCTTGTAGATTACTATGCATAGTTTTTTTTGTGGTAGAATAAGCTTGGCCATCTGTTATCAGTTGATCTTGTGGTCTATTCTACTGGTCGGTCATGAAAGCTTTTCTGGTGTCCATATTCAGGAATGATGTCAGCAAAAACTGCTGTTCCCTCCAACATGCAGAATTATTTTAGCATAGGGTGATACTGGATATATTCTTTTGTTATCCAGGACTAACCATAGGAAAAACAGACAAAACAAGACGTTGATCAAACTGGTCTCTTTCTGTGCATACCGTTTGTTTGTCAAAAATATACATTGATAATCTTGTACATTCTTTATAAAATTTACATTACAAAGACTTTATTTTTTTAGCATAATTCTGCCATCTTTAATTAGCTAAAATATTTTTCTTTTAGCTTATCTAGATTGGTAATTTGTGTTTCTTTTCTTCTCTCCAATTTTTACTTCTATTTTTAATTAGATAAAAAAAAAATACGAATGACAATTTTAACTCTCATTGTACGTTTTAACAAAAATTATACTAATCAAAAAAAAATCTAAATTTACTTTTTTTTAGCTTTTACAAAATGCCAATATATTTGTACCATATATAAATAAATGGTAAAATATAATAACCACCATTTATTTAAACTTAATATATACATATAGACATATAACTTCAACAAATGTTTATATCTTTTTATCAAATTAGAAATTTGTCGTTAATCTATCTATTAAGTAAAATAAAAGGCTTTAATCAGAGAAATTGTTGTTTAATGTCATTTAATTTGTTACTATTTACCAACTACAAAATCACTTATTTTGGCATGTTTTGGGCATCACCATGGGTATATGATTGTTACATCTTTCCTCATTATTTTGAACCTATTTCTAACCTGAGATTACAATGCATAATTTATGCTACCACAAATATCATTTTAATATTATTAAGATAAAAAAATCTAAAAATATTACCATCAAACAAACTTTCAGGAAATTACAATGTGTAATTTGCATATCAAAGAAGTCAGACCTACCCTACTTTGATCTCAATAGAAATGTCAATTTTTGAACAAGTGATTGTGGTATCCCAAAGGCAAATAGCAGAAAATTTTATTTGAGAAAAAAATTGTAATTTTCAGTAATTTGTTTGCATATTAATCCTTTAATGCAATGTGGTTCAATGCACTATGGCTTTTTCTTTATCGGAGTCAGGAATCTCTCAGCCACTATATCCAGAAAAATGTTAGCCATCTTACCTTCCCTTTCCATTTCCCACTCTAAGTTTTTTTTCATATTTTTCTTTATTCAGTTCTATATTGCCATTTCCACAACATTCTCTTTATCCACATGACCTTTATATCTAGATCCATTCTATCTTTTTTCAAACCCAGCATAAAAATCAACAACCCACTTTCTGAATAATCACTTTGTTTATATAAATTATCCCACAACTTTATTATTTGTATCCTTTCTGCTTGTAATCATGTATATTCAATTAGTAGATGCCTAATATTTTCCATGCCTTTTTTACATAACTGGCAAAATAAGTCACCCACATTACTCCATTTATGTACAAATTCTCTTGTTGCTAATGGTCCTGTTCAAGCCTTAAACAGTAAACTACTTTTCTTGCTATTATCATAAATTAATTCATACCCAATATTCTGTTTACTCCTATACATATATTTAAACTCTTTTTACTTTCCATACTAGTCCTTCATCTTTCCATCTCCCTGTTTTTATTAATGCATCTATTCTTCTACTCCACTTTTTGCCACTATAATAGTTACCAATTCTCCTACTATAATCAATACATCTTTTGTACAAATATACTGACATAATGTTTTTATCCAAATCTTCTGCATACCATACTAACATTCTCAGCCATCTTGTTGTCTGTCCTTTATGCATAACCCAATTTAACATGATTTTGGCTATTCTCTTACTATTTGCTTTTTATATCTCTCACATAAAAACTTGACCAACCCATTTTTTCTTGAATTGCCTTCTTTGCTGTCAACACTTCTACATCTAATGCATGTCTTCTTACTTCTCTTTGTACTGTTTTAAAGTAATATAACACCCCTTTTTTAACATATAATGCATTGTTGCAATAAGTTTTAACCCATTTCCTTCCATACAATTCTTGCTCCATCATATTTATTATATTAAAACACTGTTAATTTCTTTAACAGTTTCTTTTCTTTGCTTTACTTATCAATTTTTTCTTTTGTTCATTCAAGCAATTTCTCTGATTATTTCAGATGATTTCCAAATAGTTATACCGGTAAAAGCCTGAAATCCAGGCAAAGTCACTTGGACCATTGATGCTAGACAAAATCAATGAAATATAACATTACCGGGCCGCAATTTTTTTTTAAATTTTAATACAACATGATTTATTATTTATTGATTAAAACAATTTTAATTTCATTTATAACATGATTTATTTATTATTAAATAAATTTTTATATTCATTTTCCTTTTTTTTTTTTATCCAAATTTTTCAACAAATTTTTGTAATGTAATTTTTTTTGTTTTTATTATTTTAAAACTTTGAACCGTTTTACCACGTCAAAATATTTTTTTTAATCCCACCGCCGAAAAAAAATAGAATACAATTACTTGCGAATTGTTTAGACTTAATTCTAATTTTTTTTTTTGTCTTGACTATTATTTTTCCCTTTTTACTTTTTTTTAAAACAACTTGTTTTTAATTCTGTTTGAATTAGCCTTTCTTTTTTTTTATCTACTACAATAAACAGCTGTTTTTGTGGGGGGGGGGGTGATTTCGTATCGTTATTATATTAATAAAAACTAAACACAAATAGTAAATTATTTTAACAGCGCTAAAAAAAGATAATCAACTTTTGAACTTGTTTCCAATTATTTATTTTTTAGTTGTCATAATTGATTTTATTAATATTCAATCAAAATTACACCCCTACCCTCACATAAAATTTATTTTTCCCTATCCTTTCTAAAGTAAATTTTTTTACTTTGTCGTTATTATTAACAAAAATACAAAGCGAATCAAAATATGGTTTGTGTCAATTTATAATTACTTTACAAAAAAAAAAATGCACAAACTTTGTATTTTTTTGAAAATAATTTTTATTTATTTATGTAATCTATTTAATTAAAAAAACAACACTGTCTACTGTTTATTTGCAACAGCCATCTCAGATAGGATGGATAGAAATAGATCTTCATCCTTGTGCATTCTTCTCCATATAAACTCTGACAAGTAGTTATCCAACAACTTTCTGTCAGTTCCTCTTTTCTTTTTGTTTTCTTTTTTCAGAAGACCCCAAAGATGCTCAATATTCTGTGTGTGAATGCCCATGGTAGGATCCATAAAGTGGTATCGGTGGTTGACTGTTAGGTGTTGGAATCCAGCGGCCTTCAGTTCTGTAGTTTTGTAACCCCTCCAGCAATCGAAAAAGATTGTCAATCCTATCTTGATATTGTCTTTGATGGATTGCAAGAGTGTAGCCGCAGAGCAGGATGAAACACAGTGCACAAAACATTTGCCACTCTCACGACAAATACCACCGAACACCCACTGTTGTGGTAGTATCCTATCCTGGTGGTTTTTTCTTCGACTATACATTGTCTCATCTACTTCTACTATCAGACCGGGGCCGCCAATTTGACTGCAGGATCTGGAAGACAGGTTCTCATGGCAGAGTTCTCACAAACCAGTAGTCCACTCTGACACAGTGCCTCTGCACATGTTAAGCTCTGTGTGTATGTTGTTAAGTGTCATCTGATCATGGCTCCAATAATAAATGAGTCATAGAACTTTTACAAAGGGAATTTTGCAGCTGTCCAACCAAGTATTATTATGGATGCAATATCTTCGCTTACACAAACGCGAAAGACATCTAAATTGAAATGTTTTTTTCAACATATACTATTTTGTACTTCCTCCACACTCGCATTGTCTAGTATTTGGTAGCACATTATGTGTCTGGAAAAATGATACTGCCTCACTTTCCGTACATGGCAATTGTGAATATTTAAAAAAATGCGTGTTTTTAGCAGACATTATCTTGATGTCGTATATTTTACACGCTTGAACGTGACTTAGTGCATGAGTTTTGTCAAACCGTGTTCTAACATACCCTTTGTCAATTTTTTACACATTACCATAATTTTAGGCAAGGGTGGGGACAATATGACAATTATTTATAATTAACAACATTTTTTAACTTAAAATGACATTACTCTATTACGGATATTTCAAAAAGTTGTATCGGTAATCAATGTCATATAAAGCGGCCTAGCTAATGGGTTAATACAATATTATTAATTTTACTTTTTTTTTAAACACAACTTGTTATCACTTTGATTTAGATTATGTTTAAATTAGTCCTTTTTTTTGGCTACTACAAGAAACAGCTTTTTGAGCAGGGGGGGGGATTCATACTGTTTATTATTAACAAAAAGGCAACAACAAAAATAGTCAATTATTTTAACAGTGCTGAAAAAAGAGAAGAATCAACTTTGGGACTTGTTTCGAATTTTGATTTCTTTTTGGTTGACGTAATTGTTTTTCTTAATATTAAATCCAAATTTACTTTTGTGTTTTTGCCGATTCAAAAATTGTTTTCAAACACCCACCCACACTCGGAAAAAGAATTGTAACCAAAAAGTCAAGAATTTAACCTTTTTTTTGAAACAACTTTTTCTCACTTTTTACTTTGATTTCTATTTCGTTCGAATTACCTTTTTTTTTAGCCTTCTACAATAAACTGCTTTTAGGGGTGGGGTGTGTTTTGTAATTTGTTATTCTTAACAAAAAGTCAACCAAAGTCACCATTTATTTAAACCCCGCTGCAAAAAAATGAATCCAAATACTTGTCAATTTCGAATGAAATAAAAAACAGCAAAAAAAAAGGACACAAACTTTGGACTTTTTAAAATTATTTATTCGATTTTATTGCTGTAGTAAAAAGTGGACATTACGTGTGCCTGACAAAATAAATGAAAAAACACAATCTCACACATTTTCTGTACTCAGCAATTTATCTGGAAAAAAGTTTCAAAATTGCATGTTCGTCTCAGATCTTTTAGTGGTCTCGAATATTTTTCCCACCACGCTGAAACGTGATTTAGCGCGTGAGCTTTGTCGAAGCCTGTTCGAATATACACTTTGCCAATTTCTTTACATATTAACCTATTTTTCAGGAAGGTGGGGACCATATGACAATTCTTAATAATTAACAACATTTTTAAAATCAAAATGACATTACTCTATTACGGAGATTTGAAAAAGTTGTACCGCTTTGAAATTTAAACACCCTCAAGCGATACGGTAATTAGCTATGAAAAGAACGAATACGCATAAATAGCTTTGAATCACAAAACAGGCTGTAATATTTTTGGGCGATGTCATGTAAAGCAGCCTATCTCAATGGGTTAATACAATACATAAATGTTGTATTAACCTGTAAGGCCGCAGCTGCCGAAATGGCACTTTTATGTGTTTTGACACATAAACAATGCCCCAAGCAGCCAAGCCCGGATTTCAGGCTTTTACCGTTATACCTATTCACCACATGGAAATTATATCCTCTAGTAAAAAAATGTTTTCTTTCCTTTCCTAAGTATTTATTATTATTACTTTTGATTTTTCTTTATTAAATTTAATACCCCATCTTTTTACCCCTTCTCACTCATGACTTCAGTATAACTTCCATATATTCCCTACTATCTGTACACAAGAGATTAGCAATATTTCTAGTCAATCACAAATTGCATTGTTACAATAATTTATTCCTCATTGTTTACAATGTTCTAAAATTAACTACTTCAAAGATATTCTATTTCTAATCACATTATTCCTCTCATTAAATAAATATTACAGAAATTTTAATAATTTTTATTAGCCATTCATTCATTAGAGATTATTTATTTAATGAAGATTTTTGTAATAGGACTTTCACTACAGCACCCTGTCACCAGTCAGGCATGGGTTTCTATCTTTTTTAATACCTTATGGAGGGATAATCATAAATATATGACCAAAGACCATGTGAAAAAGTGTTTCATGGCCAAGATGCACATTTCATGTTGAACCAATATTCATCAGTTGCCCCATTTTACAATCTTTTACACATATCTTTATCATTATTTAGTTTTATTTTTATTTTTGGGTGGGAGTTGTGTAATAAAATTCCCACTACAGAAATATTATTTATTAACTGAATAATCTCTACTCTAATAAATGACTAATAAAAGTTATTAATATATTTTCATTGAGTGGTTTGTGTCAATATTGTGAAAGCAATAAGTTTGGCACATCAATTAAATTGTGGTAATTGGCTATCTATATATACTGAACAATGATAAAGATATGTGTAAATAATTGTGATTTAGGCATAATGGGTCTGCATAGAATATGCATCTTTGATCACATGTTTATAATTATAGTGTTAAAAGTGGCTATAAACCTATCCCCACCTTGTGTAAGAGTGATTTAGTGGAAATCCCACTAAAAAAATATTATTTATTACAGCAATATTTTGTGGAAAAAGTAATAAATGGGAAAAATATGTAAAATGTATAGTTTTACTTTCAAAAGCAAAAGATTAATTGCTTTTTTACTCAGAAGTTTATAAGAAGTTTGCACAAGTATAGCTTAAATTCCTTTACTATCATGACAAAGAAAATAATATTTGATAAGAAGGAAGCAAATGCTCAAAGCAATTCTGGTTAGTTATTGTTATATACTTCTTTTCATTTATAATTTTTTAAAAATAATTATTTTTATAAATTAATAATATTACAGAAATATTTTGTGAAAAAAAATAATAAGTGTGTAAAAAAATCATGTAAAATATATGTTTTATTTTTCAAAGTCAAAACAAAAAAAATAGAATGCTTGAAAGAAAAATCAAAACAAAGGAATAAAATAAACAAAGCAAATGTTGTAACTAATGACAAATACTCTGCTGCAGTTAAAACATGTCTTTTTTATCATGAAGGGGTAATATAATGAGATGATTCTGAAGTATTTTAAAATTAAAATTTTGTCATCTGTTGAGTGATTTTGTTACTAAAATCTGAATAAAATTTTAGTTCATGTTTCTACTGTTCTACTGATACCAAAATTGTCTGTGTAATATTAAAAGTAATGGTAAGAGGGCATTCTAAAGTTGAAGCAGTTGATAGTCAATACAGCACTCAGTTAATGCAGAAATATTGTGTGAATAGTTAAAGGTTTTTTTTCTAGTATTTTTGTTAAATACTTATCTTAAACCAAAAACCTATGCAACTGAAGTTAAATTTTATTTGAAAACATTTATTTTTCAGAAGACAAGTTGTAAAAAGTTCATTAACATAAAAAGCAGTTTCTACTGGCTAATAAAAATGGTTTATTATCAATATGGGTAAAGAAATTTTTTTTTTTAATTTTAATACCAATAAATTTAGTGTTTAATTTTAATATATATTTTATTTCTTTAACAATAACTAATTCGAAATTTCTTTTGAATGTAAAAAGGGAATTTAAATATCTAAGATTTCCTTTAACAAACTTTTTTGAATAAACAAAAAGAATGTGGCTTTCTTGCTCAGGAGTTCATAATAAGTTTGAGCACCACAACTGCACCAGAATTGATTCTGAAACTTCCCAATCCCAAATTGGATGCTTTATCAACTACCCAAACCAAACAGGTTCATTTCTTATGAGATAAAATTACATTCAATATGCAAGGCACTATTGTTATAGTTATAAACTCCATTTAGTATTTTATTTTTTATTTTACAAAATTCAAATATTAACTTTTAGAATGTCTCTTATTTGAAATCTTATGTTTGTAATGAATAATGTAAAAATTATTAATACATAATATAAAAAAATTGTAAAAATAAAATATTTAAATATGGTGAAAAATCTCACTAAGGCTTTTTCAAATAAGAAAGAAATGAGATTCTGAAACAGTTAAGATCAAAATTTATGATAGTCTGTAAAAAATGTTGCTATTTTTTTGAAAAAAAAATAAAAATTACCTATTAATAAATATACATTTTTTAATTAGAATATGTTAAAGAGTCAGTAGTTTTGAATAGGCAATTAATGCCAAAGTATTTTATCCTGCCTCTGCATATTTGATCAATTTATTTTTTTATAATTGGTGTCAACACTATTTGCAAGATTACTTTAAGAAAATTTTTGAAATAACAAAAAGTTTGACATTTTGCATAGATTATTAATGATTCGCAATTACTTTTGTACAATAATTGTATAATAATTATTAAAAACAAATGTATACATGATTATACTTTTATTTTATATGTCTATGTTTATTTTTAAAAATAGGAATTAGCATATTTTAGAATAATGCAAATAAAAAACATCACTACCAATATGATAATCATATCCTGCAAAACTGATCATTATGTCATTATCAATACTGAAATACTTTAAAAATTATGAAGCAATTTTCATATCTTAAAACAAAAAATTATAGATTTATCGAGATTCAAATTTTAACAAAAAAGAAACTCATTCTGTGAAATAGTTCCAATTGCTCTAGAGCAAGTGATAGCAATCAATGGATGTTAGAAGGTTTGTGCATTAAAATCTCTACCTATTGCCTACTCATTCAACATTTCCAGACTAGTTTTTAACCTGCATCCCTAGTATCTGACAGCACTGAACCTAGATCTTGGGATCAAGTACAATTCTCTACCAACCATCTTTTATCCTTTTCATTAACTATAGAGCTATGTGTCCAAAATGGAAACACAATAATGTTTTTAAACCAAAATGATTCACTTGTATGGTCCTACAGATCTAAACCCAGTTAGTGTTCATTAATTTTGGTGTCTTTGGTTTTTTTAATAACCATAGTCACCATCATTCTTTTTTCAGGATTGATATTGAGCCATGAAACATAACACGATCACCATTTCTTATGTTTACCCAAGCTGTTAAAACAGTAGTAACTCTCTCCATACAGTAGTGCTGTTTCATGGTTTAGTACTAAATCTGACAAAAGATGATGGTGACTATGTTTATCAAAAAACCAAATATATGAAAATGTCTAGTTACTGAACTGCATTCAGATTTATATGACTATATAAATAAATAAGCTTGGATCAAAGACATTATTGTGTTTTCAAATGTGGTCTCATTGCTTTATGATTAACTAAAAAGGTAAATGTTTGCTGCTGGAGAATTGTATTAGATCAAAAGATCTAGGAGCAGTGCTCTCAGATCCAAGGCTTCTCATTGATGAAAGCCACAAGCTAGAAACTAGTCTGAAGCTATTAGATGATAGGATTAGATAGGGATTTTGATGCACAAACTTCCTAGTATTCTTTGATTATTATGCCTTACACTGGGTGGCACTACTATATAGTCCGAGTTGTTATTGTTTTAACAGCTTAAGTAAGCATAAAAAATGGTGATCATGTGATGTTTTAAGATTCACATTAATTAATTCAGTCTTCAAAAATAAATTTTAGTTAAAGGTTTTATTGATATTTTTAAGTCACTCACTTGATTATTTTCCTGTCCACCATTGAATGACAAAAAGAAACTTATGTTTTCATAATATACTAATTTATTATTATTTTTCAATATTTTCAAAATTCAAGTATGATTTTTTTACAAATTTTTCATTTGTAAAATATATTTCTAAAAAATTCAAGTCCATTTTATTGAATTTTTAATATGCAAGAATAGTTTTATGACTAAAAACAAATGTTAATTGTCCCCAGGAAGAGCAAGAATCCTGCAAAATAAATTAGAAATGGAAAACTTCTGTATCTAATATCTCAATATTTTTCTTGTGTAAACAATTCATAGCCGGACAAAAAATTTTAAAAAAATACCTTTATTTGATTTAAAAGGTAAAAGATTTTTATAATATTGCTTTTCTTCTTCTTCTTTCTTTTCCTATGTATTGATTTCTACTTTAATATACCATACCGTTTACTACTTTCTTACACATTTTATCAATACTCTTAATTTATATTAAAACTAACAGTTGTGACTGTCCTGCAGTCATCCTCAGAGCTCTTTACAATCTCTGATGATGACTGCAGGACAGTTGAAACTTAGTTTTGATATAAAAAAAAAGAGTATTGATAAAGTGGGTAAGAAAGTGGTAAATGGTATGAATATTGCTTTTTATGAAACTGAATATTATAATAAAAAAAGTAGAAAAGAATTCTGCTAAAAGAGTCTAAGAGGAAAATAAAAAGTCCAGTCATAAAATCTGCATTATGCAAACTCTGTGATTTAATAGAAATGCAAGGTTAATTGAAGCTGTATACAATAGAAAACTATCTCCAACTTTATTCAAATAATTTTTATTATACTATTCTATTATCTACTTTTTTTTCCTGCCTTCAAGCATACAATTTACCGCACGTGCTCACCCATACGATGAATTCTCTTAAGCACCAAAGATATATATATATTGAACCACTAAAAAGTAAATAAATCTCTCTATTTTTTTCTTTATAGCTTCAAAATGAAAATATTCTCTTGACACATCGAGAAAGGTTACTAATAGTAGTTTTAAATAATTTCAATACAAAATCTTTTTGGAATTTTAAAAAAAGATTTTATATACTGTGTGTATATTTAATAGCGTACTATCTTCAGTTAAAACATCAGACTTTTATTTTATTTGATTTTACTTTCATCATGGAAACAAACAAAAAAAATATTTATTTTAAAACTCTGATACATAACAAAAAGTCTAAAGCCAATCGATACTTTTTATATAACTATATAAAAAGCAGCCTTTTGTTAGATTAAAAAAAATTATATTTAATTAGAAGCGAATTTAAATCAAACGCGAAAAAAAATAATGTCATACAAATCTCTTACCCCTTGTTAATTTTTGTCTGAGTTATTTTCAGTTCTATTTGAAAAAATGCTTTTCATACTGGAAATGCTTGTGAAAACAGGAAATATTATACAATATACGAGATATCAAATAGTAAAGTAATTAAAATGTAAACAAATCTTATAACAAAAGCATGTATTTCTTTGTGCCATTTGCTTAATTAGAAAATACAGATATGTACGTATAAATTATTAACCATTAAATATATCTATTTTTTTTTTCGCAAATATCTTTATTACAAGATTTTCTTCTCATAAAACCTGAATGTTTTTCAATACAAGCGTGTGTGTGTCAATAAATTATTTTTTATTAACACTATATTGATAATAAAACCAAAAGAAAATAATATTTTTGATAAATTAGAAGACGATAAAATAAATAATAGATAGTTGGCATAATCGAATTAACAACTAGAAAATATATATGTATATTTCACCCTTCTCTAAATCTCAATTCATAAATTAATAATTAAATAAATAATACTGCGAATTCAGATATATAACTATATACATTTTACCAAAAATGAGTAATATGACATAACTTAGACTTTTAATTAATTTCTTAAGTCATACATAATATGAACACGATTTGTTTCTAGGATTATTACTTCAGTCACAAAAACAATTTTAGTTTTATAAATCTTGACTTCTAAATTTCACAGTCATGAATAAATCTTTTTTTTTAACTAAACAAAGTCAAACCATTTACAAATCCATTAATAAGAATTCCCACTATCGGGATATAGGCTGTTTTTTTTTCCATATGTCAAAGCATCAGCCAGGAAGCGAACCCATGACAACTGCAAGCAAGCAGTTGATTGTAAGGCAGCTGCACTGACCTTTCGGTTACCAATCTATAATTATTGTTGCCTATCCTGAAGTACATTTGTATATACATATATATTAAAATAGATTATATTTGGATGTATATATATATATATTCAGATAAGATACATATTTTGTATATATATTAATAGTATTAAAGTAAAATATTACATATTGTTAAAGATAATACTGTAAAGTACTACTTTATTTAATAGCTATGTAATCAAGGTGTGTTGTTAATTATCTACTTATACTGAGGAATTTGTGAATTAGTGAAACATAAGCAAACAAGATCAGTTATGATCACTAAGAAATTATATGTGATTTTATTCTTGATTAAGGAATACTAGCACCTCACTATTCCAAAAAACAATAGGAGCAAAGGGGATATAAACTCCAAGAGTATACTCAAAGCATCTGGTTCCTGACAACATCAGGTTGTTTTCCAAGACCCCTGCCTCTGGAAGTACCAAAGTAGAATTGCAATAAATGTATTGTGATGTGTATATATCTTTCATTTGTTATTTTTCTATACTTTCTAAATAATTAAATAAAGAAAATAACTTAAGGTAATATGTTATTGCTTTTCATAAATTTAGAATAAATGAGTCATTTATTTATTAATATAAAAAAATAAAATTATATCAGATGATAACAATGCTTTATTAAAATTATAAGAAGGAAATTACATGTTCAAAGCTAGTGTTTAAAGATATTACTACAGAGACAGAAACTATTTCAGAAGAAAGAATACATATTTTCTTTCCTTTAAAAAGTTTTGTGTTTCATGCATATTTTACTCTATAAATAAAATGTATTGTAGGAGAAAACTTTGGAAGGGAGGGACAGAAGTGTCTCCCATGTAATGTCTATAATTTAAACAAAAATAATTTCAATGAAAACACTATGCTGACTCCCATGAGTCTAAAGATACTAAATCTACTTGGACTGTAATATCGACAAAGAAAAAATAATTGGATAACATTTAAGAATTAAAATGACTATGGATCCTTACATATATGTGTGCTAGCATAAACATTCCAAAGAAAATACTGCAACATAATAAAGTTAAATTGAATTTTTTATATGCTAATGGTAACAGATGCTCAGAGAAAAATCTTACTTATTAACAATAATTAAGACATGCCAAACTCTCCATACAGTAGTGCCACCCAGTGCCAACCAGAATAATCAATGGATGGCAGAAGGCTTGTGCATAAAATCCCCATCTAGTGCCTACTCATCCAATATTCCCAGACTAGTTTGTATAATGGTAACATTTATAAATGTTTATACAATTTTTCTTCTAAATTAATAGTACTGATTATGCAGTCTGGTTTTGTCATTTGATAACTTAAATAATAACAATCAGGTAAAGTAAAATCTCAATTAAAACATAAATAGTATAGTTTGAATTATAAATAACTTTATAAAAATTATTACTTGATTTTTATTCTTTTAACAAATAACAATATTAAAATTTTTCTGTATATTTTTTATTTTCATTTGTGGAAAAGAAAATGTATAGTTAACTTCTTCTTGACATTTATAATTTCAATTATAAATTAATATCATATCTAATCATACTATAGTGAGGGTAAATTATAAATCTATATTATATGATGTTAATTGCTAATATAAATTATTCTTTATTTTTATCACTACAAATAAAGTCATATTTATCTTAATAAATTTATATCGTTATTATTAACTTAGGTGTTTTGATTTACTATTGCATGAATCATTATAAAACTATTTTTATCTTATTCATAGTACATTCCATGTTATATTTCACTTTGATCTTTTTTGCCAACAAAGAGTATCAGCTATGAACCTATTGGTGCTTTTTTACAAATTTATTTATTCATTGTATATGTAGATATAAACTATTATAAAGTCATTCATGATTAACTCATTTATTCATTAATTATATTTTAAATTGCCTGAATACAACATTTACTCAGCATATTTAAATTGTACAAATATGTAATATAATAACTGAAACACAGGCTTATTATATACCTGTGTCTATATTTGTAATATAGGCTATATGACAACAGACTGCTTGAGTGTATCAGTGTTATTAGATAGAGTGGAGAGTGATGGGTCATCTGAAAGTCTGTGCTCATATACCCTATATTAAATATGTAATACAAAAATGAAAAAAATCATTTAGATTATAATTATATTTATTACATGTAGTTGCTCAAATATGTGATACATTTGTAAGCCAACTGACCCTGCTCAGTTATAATATTGTCATTACATATGTGATTACTTAATCTGAGAGCATTTACTAATAGTCCGTTCCATTTATGATATTAGTTGTCTAGTATGATGAGCAGTCTATTATTTTATATATTCATTATAAATATTGGCTTGTAAAAAAAATATATTTTATTTATGAGACAGTACCCAAATCTGTAAACTAGCCAGGACAGTTTTTTTTTACCTTTTATTTATCTTATTCATTATTCAAATATTTTATTTTGTAGAAGTGATCATGTTGATCTTATTTTATATAATGTACACTGTATGGCTTTACTTAATATGTGCACAAATAAGGTGTATAACCATGTATATGATGTTATTAAAGGATTTAATAAAATAATCTCACACCTCTATCTTGTTCATTTTAATTATTTAGTATTTTATGCTACTCCAGCTATTGAACCCCAACTGATGGAGTTAAGTAGACATGATTGTAACTAGCTGCCCTATGCCTTGACACAATGTATTGATACAGTCATAGTATATTTTGACAGGATTGTTGACATTATCTTTTGACAGAATCATGGAATTAATCTTCAGTATAGTGACAGAATTATTTGATAAAATAATTTGTTTGGATATTCAGCTTGTCTGGATCATTCAATCAGACAGTTAATAATACAATTCTGACAGAACATTGTTATCAAGTAGAAACAATAAACTAGCACATTTCGAGAGATCAAAACACTGAATATGGCCATTAATAAATGGACAATTCAATGGAAATAGTACCTCAGCAAAATTATCAAAATCGAATCAATATCACAAGTCAGTATTGATAAATTCAATACTGAAAACCTGGAAGATTGGCTTTACATATGTGAAAAAAATAAGGAAATATTTATTGATTAATAGTATTATTGATGAGGCTATTAAAACTGTTGTCACTTCATTCTGTTTTACTGATTAGTGAGTCATTGAGATCACCAATAGATTATATGAATGACCTGAAAAAACACACATATGATGATGTAGTAGCAAAATCAAGTAGGTTTTTTTCAACCCTCAACCATCTAAAATATTTCAGCTGACTCTATTTTAAAAGCACACAATGGAAAAAAGTGAGCTAATTTGAGACTTCAATGCTGTATTAGTCATTGTGAAGCCCTGCTTTTATGACAGCTTTCAAGAGGAAGTCCTCCTCATTACTGAGGCGAATGTTAGATGACTATCTAAAGCAATATACATTAACCATTAGTGATTTATTTTACCACAAAGTTATTAAGTGGGAAATAGATTATGAACTAATTCTAGCAGGTCACATGTTAAAAAAAATGTCCTGCAGTGGACAATTTTCAGCAACAATCTTCAAAGGCAAAAGATTGAAGAAATACATCTACCCACAGAGAATAATGACTTTTTTATTGTTGTACAGCAATAGGTCATCTGGAACAGGAGTAGAAATGGAAAAAGGAATGTTGCTAAAATGCAGAATAGATAACACTTAACCAAAATATGCTAGCTGCTATAAAAAGATAAACATGAACAAAGCTTCATGAAAAATTCAGAGCAAGGAAAACAATACTTTATAAAAATGCAGCACGAGACATCGATCACATTAGATTAACAATTAAAATCCTAATAAGCCAGCGACCATAAATATTTATTATAGTGGCAGATTGTCATTAATAATCACTAAAGATTGGAGAAAACTAACACAAAACTTATTTCGTGTACCTGTATGACTTTATTTAATACATGTGTAAATAATGTTATTAAAAGGATTTAGTTAAGTAACCCTATGTTTCTATCTTTCTTATTTTAATTATTTAATATTCTGATGTCGCTTCATCTTGTGTCTCCTGATTGGGTGAGTTAAATAGGCCCCATTACAACTAGCCATTCCCATAACAATTGCCTGCTCCAAATTTCAAATTATTAAATGTAAATTCGAAATTATATTTTATGTGCCAGTTTTATATAAAGATACATACACTGATGTGGTTGTTATTCATTGTTCATCCAACCCTTCAGTCTGTAATATTAGTGTGCTTTACTGGTTGTTTAGTTACCAGAGTTACCTGATTGATATCACTGTCCCCAATAAGAAAGCGTATAAAGTGGTTATTTTACACTATTTCAAAATATTATTTATTTTGAAGCTGTTTGGTGAATGTTTTTACAGATTTTGCTTTTTAAAAACAAAACAGTAGTCAAATGTCGTTAGCCGAGAGGTCATTGCAACCGCCTTGCAAGCAAGTAGTTGGTTGCAGACGGTTGTGGGTTTGCGTCCTGTCCGATGCTATGACATATGAAAAAAAAAAAACAGTAAAATATTTCTTTACTGATTAATACTGGACCGTTGTTTCAAAAATTTTTCAATTTATTTGGAAACATTTCAGCTGCCCGAAATATTTAGACTCTCTTCTGATCTTGAAATCTGCATTATAATAGTGTCCGATAAACAAACTAATTATTATATCTTGATTTTTACAACACACTTATGTATATATTGTACCGGACCATACTCCCTGCGGAATTCCTTTCCTAATCTTGCACTGAGCATGAAGTGACCAAGATTTAACAGGTAAAGAAATGGATATCAATTTAGCCGATTTCTATACTCATATATATCAGTACTTCCGGCCAAACTGATAGAAAGAGTGGGTTGACAGGAATCTTCCAGTTAAAACACCCTTTAGTTGATCTCTTATTTTAATGCCCGAATATTTAGAACAATGGCAAGTACACACCTTTGAAAAGTCTATTTACAAAATAGACTTTTGCGCGCCACTTCTAGAAAAGAATCAAAAAATGAATTTTTCACCCTCCTAGAAGGGTGTGCAATACCATATGTTTAGCGGAGCATAAGAATAAGATTTAACACCCCGGTAGAGCGATATCCCGTGTTGCTAGCTCAAGTCACTCTACATCTAGGGTCTTCAAATGGGTAAGTTAAATGATTATTACAGGTATGTGGTTGATAAGGAAAGAACACATTTTATCGATATAACTAATACTATAAAAACGAAACAAGTTTAATAATGTGATTAAATATTTATTTAGTCCCAAATACCCATTACCGTTTCATATAAATGATGATATAATAACAAAATACTAAATAATTAATTATCCCAATATATATATTTTCAAAGCGTTTAAATAGATAAAATCCAAATTTAAATAAGAACAATAATACTTCCCTAAAACTATTTACAATGTTTATAAGTAATGGAAGTGGTCTGAGCTCCTTTTACCCAATAGAAATAAATTTTAATTTGTGTGATTTGATATACAGATATGAGATTTTCGATCATACAGGCATACGCTTTTACTGATAACTTTAAAACCTTGTTATTGATAGGAAATATAATAATAAAAACTATGCATATTTGCACAATGAAATATATCACTAATTTCATATTTTCAACAAGTCAATGTGTTGCGTTGGCTCAGATACCATATCGTACTCACCATAAGGTACTGTATCTATTTCTGTTTTGCCAAAGATAAATTTCTATACATGTATATACGTGCAGCCCAATTATACTCTTACTATTATTTAAATATAAAGTTATTAGAGTACTTGCTTACCGGGAATCTATAATAAATCAATCCCTTCTTACACTCATCGTGAGGTGTAGCAGTCACAAAAAAAATAACTTAAA